>JAECUM010019772.1:0-39150 GCA_016617855.1 Megalonaias nervosa
CAAAAGCACAAGCTGCTTCCTTTGGTTTTGTAACAATAAATTTACATGATCCTAGGTCAAGATATCGTAACGGACTTGATACAATTTTTGGATAAAAATCATAGCAGCAGGGAGGGTGAATGACCAACGCGTAATGACCAGATTGTGAAAAAATCAGAAAAAATCTGGTCAATTAGAGAAGTTTTCATTATTAAGACAAAAACTTTTGTTTTACAGCCTTTTGTAGGAACCCTTAATTTCAAAATATAGGTCTCTGCAAAGTTGTAGGGTTCACCCTCCCTGCTGCTCAAAGATTTCTGGGGAGAAAAAGGGGCTGAAGGGTGTGAGCTTAACGGCACATCAATACAATCCAGGCTACGTAGTGCCGAGTAAATTTAGGCATACAGAATAAAGATAAATGGGGTAGAGCAGAAGTGTTGGTGGTGACTCGATAGGTAGTAATAGTAGTAGCAGCAGCAGCAGTAGTAGTAGTAGTGGTTTTGATGGTGGTAGTGAACAGTTGCGTGAACCAGAAAGCTAATCGTAACAACTACAACAACAACAACAACAACAACAGCAATAATAATAATAATAAAGGGTGATGATATGCAATATCAGGACATTTTTCCTGTATCTCACTAAATTTGATGGTTACACAAGCAATCGTCTAGTTTGAAAACTGTACAAGGGTCACTGTCTGCAGGCTTCTTGAAAAATGGGTAATCAGAGTGCTTGGATACTTGTAATCTTGTGCAGAATCTTCCAATTTATTGTGCTTGGAAGGTTTACTGAAACTAACCCGTTGGCTGGTTGATGTTTCGTAAATATACACAACGGAACTAGAGAATGTGTTGTCATTCATTCTCGAAGGTTAAGGTCACAGATTACGCTTAAATTTTAGTGTATTGTTTGTATCTCCGAATCTGATATAAGCAGAGGTATAAAAATTGGTAAACTTTTACACATATTAAGACAAGGGTGTAAAATTTGACACTTTCATAGCTTTCATTTAAAGGTCAGAGGTGAACATTATAATATTTGTTTGGAGTCGTAACTTGCAAACATTTAAATAAAGTAATAGATATAAAACTTTTTATAGTCGTACATCATGGCTTGATGTTATCACCTGACATTTACATGGACCTCATTGTAAGGCCATGTCTCATTTCTCAGGTCACTACAATTTTTCCTGTGTCCAAACTCTCACCCGGAAGTATTTGTTAAAGATCATTGAATGAAATGTTTTCCCCTGTAAAATCATAGCTTGAGGCTGTATCATGTACCTATCATGTGTATCAATAGCATGGTCCTATCAGCAAGATCAAAGTCATTTATCAATAGCGTGGTCCTATCAGCAGGATCAAAGTCGTGTGTGAAGTTTACTCGCTTTTTATATTAGGACAGTAACTCGAAAGCTAGTGATGGTAGTTTAATAAAACTTATGTTTAAATCATAATTTTTGAATGTATCATTTATTTTTCATGATATTTTCGTCAAGGTTGGATCATAGATCAATATTATCTATTTGGTGTCTAGCCTTTAGCTCACAAATTCTCAAGGATAATGATCTTAAAAAATGTCTCAGTTATCAGTCAGTCACTATGTGATGAATCCAGTATAAAACGACTCACCCTGATACCTGGAAACTTCATAGGCAATTCATGTATATAGTGCGTATAACGCATGGGAATAACCATGACTTCGCGACTCCACCCCTACTCACTTTTTCTCTACTCCCTTTACACTCGAATGATAATAATAGCTACATATTCATAATTATCACACACACACATGCACACACACACACACACAATAAATTATGGACGAGGCAGTACATGTAATAGTGGTAGGAACAGCAACCTTAG
This sequence comes from Megalonaias nervosa, assembly GCA_016617855.1. Classification (NCBI taxonomy): domain Eukaryota; kingdom Metazoa; phylum Mollusca; class Bivalvia; order Unionida; family Unionidae; genus Megalonaias; species Megalonaias nervosa. The sequence continues at coordinate 1,845 of JAECUM010019772.1, forward strand.
TAGTAGTAATATATTAGTGGTGGTGGTGGTAGTGCAGATAATGGTGGCGGTGATTTGTTGATGTACAGCTGTACTTTTCTCCCACTAATTAATTTCGAATAACATGGGATATACAAAAATTATGAAATTACCTGTAAAAATGACTTAATATTTTTGTTTCGGTGCATAGGTTAGTCATTACAATAGAATAATGGATACCAGGACCCGTTTTGGTTTTGATAATTTACTTGTTTATGTTATGACTATAACGTTTTGGTAAACAAAGAAAACATACTGAAACTTCCAGAGATCCATATTGTAAAATTGGCGAGGCGTGGGTGGGGGCTGGCAATACGTATGTGTACATTTATTTAGATGCATCGGATTTAATGGCACATCAGCACAATCCAGGCTAAGCAGTACCGAGTATGTTTAGGTATCCCCCCAAAAAACATACAAAATAAAGACAAAAGTGAAGCAGGGCAGAGAAGAAATGTTTGTGGTGACTCGATGACGTAGTCGTTGATGGTGGAAGTGATAAGTGATGGTATTGGTTCATCTGATAGAGTTCGCTTACAAGCGAGAATTTTATTTTACCGTACTATATCTTGAAAGGTACCATACTGCTTCACAGCTCGTTAAATATTGTTTCTACGAGTTAGATGTCCCGGTAGTGTGGTGGAAGACGAAGGATCCTGTCGAAAGCACCGATCTTGGATGGACGACCACTAATCTTTTTACATGCTGAACCTTAAAAATGAGCTTGGAACCACCAAGATAAAAAAAGGAAAAAGCAAGCGCGTTATCTGTACGCTATTTTTAGTACGAGGAAGAGAAGACGCTGAATCTCCACCAGCAAGCGTTTTCGTTTTATCAGTATCAGCACAGAGGAGATTTTCTAAAGGGGAGGGGGTGTTGAGGCGTGGGTGCTTCTCCTTGCTAAATATCTCCAGCATTCTCTAGTTTAACTGAAAAAAATGTAATATTTAAACAAAAGCCCATGATCCGTCTCTAAATCCGCCGCTTGCAGTGGTATATAGTTTTCGAGATTTTGTTATAGTCTTGGTAATGACGATGCCAACGACGCTGCGTCTGCTAAGGATGATAACATGAATGATAATTACAGTAATAGAAATGCTGATAAAGCTGATAACAAGCTTACTTACTAGTGGTCTTTCAAGGTTTGGTTGGCGGTGTCAGTCACAGAGGGTGAAATAGGAGGCTGAAAAGAAGTATATATATATATATATATATATATATATATATATATATATATATATATATATATATATATATTGACTGTTTAGGAGATAGAAGATATAGTTGCCTGATGGAGTAGTAGATTTCCTGGGATATCTATAGCACACACACACACACACACACACACACACACACACACACGTGGAGTGATTCCCTGGCTAATGTCGGGTTGGAAGAGATTAAATTATTTTATGGGGGTGAGAGGAGGTTTGATTTTTATGGAGGCGGAAGATACGTCTTCATACATCGGCTCAGTGTTGATATTGTTACTTCACTGATACTGTTTTAAGGAGATCTCATAAAAATTATCAGACATGTATATTTATCACAATACCCCCCCCCCAAAAAAAACAGCTTTTAAAATCTTAACATTGTGATAATTTTGGACTTCGTAGACAATTTTTATGAAATTATTCGTATACACTTTATATTTTTCAAATACAAGCAAAGCTGTCCCAACATGTTTGCAACCGAACATGGTGCCTTGCTTGCCGAAGCAAAACCTAGGCTAGCCTTAGAAAAAAGAACTTTACATAGTTTACATGCCATATGAAAAGCTGGGTGGGTAGGTGCAATGGGAATCTCTTAAATATACTCCCATTCCAATTTCCGAATCAATGGTATAGTCTAACAACTTTAAGATTAATTTTTATTCCAGAATAGTTATTTGAACCAGAAAGTTCATCGTAAAAACAAACACAGAAATATTAATAATAATAATAATAATAATAATAATAATATAATCGAAGTAGTGGTAACAAAAATTAATTTTTTATGAACTTACGTTAAAATCATTTATTAGTGATTTTTTGAGATTTTAAACATTTTGCCAAAAGTATGATGTAGTATTTCAGAAGGCAAAGACCACGATTTTTGGAATTTTTTTGATGTATATAGTTGCAGAAAAGTTCCTCTTGTGTTTATCCTGAGTGATAAATATCATCATATACATTGCACAGCGCACCAAACAGATTCTCTGGGGAAAGTAATGGGAATTCCAGTTTGAAATCCATACTGTCGTCTACAAGGAAATCCAGGATTTAGGAATTTCCCATGGAAAGATATGGACTAAAAACTCAGGCCCAGTACTGTTAATCTCCAGAACTGAGAAGAGAATCCAGATTATACTTTAAAAAAAGAGAGGCCACTATTAAGTTAAATAAAACGTCAATAGATCTGAAAATTACTCGGCCTTTTTTGTCCAAGTTGGAAAACATTTTTTTTTCCAGTTGATTTGTCAATGCGTTTTCAGTTACAGTAATTTGACCATGAATTGAATTGAATTTGAACTTGACCAAGATTGAATATGAACTTGACATATATGCAAATAACCAAATAACTAAGACTCCATCCCCACCCCAGTTCTGTATCCCTTTTGCACTCGAATGACTTTATCTTTACATTCTGAATTCCATTTCCCCTTCTATACCACCAACAAGGAGGGGGGAATAGGGGGTTGGATGATGGGCAACAGGTTATCGTTTGCTCTAACTGTACACAACTACCTTCAAACAAACTTTTTTGAATAAAACATTTGATATAAATTGCATATTACGATAATCGCATGTGCCCGCTATCATCTGTCAAAGTCAATTATAAATACCTTTGAAAACAGCTATTACTCTAGATGACGATCATCAGAATATATAACCAAATTAATGAACAGGTGAAAACCAAGACTTGAATTTCGATTGGAAGCATATCAAAACAAGCTCCCACCACCACCACCAACACATCCGTTATTTGTTTGGGAGACGACCCATTGGTCACTACGGTCGTCGAGAAAATAATTAGTACCTACCATGATAGTAAATAAATACGGAAGACAGTGTGTTTTATATATTTTTTTACAAAAAAAAATATCCATTGCTACGACATTGCACCACTCCAGAGTCGAAATTCTTACTCGAAATCGACAGGTACAACATGCTGATTATTCAGAACAATCTAGAGTAAGAGTGTAATCATGTAAAGTTATTATGAGTGTGAGAGGGTGGGTAGGCGATGTGTAGACTCATCGCCGCCAAAAGCACCACCACCGCTACTATTACTTCAACTATTACTACTACTACTACTACTATTACTACTACTATAATGACTACAATGACCTCCAACCAGACGACTTCTTGAAAATTTCTAGCGCTTATGAATCTTGTATCACGTTCCCGCAGAACAATGCGGATTACAACATATACCAATAGTAGGCCCCAATAACAAGTGTTTTCTCTCCTCAACTTATCAACTTCTCTGTTACCAATTGTTTCAGCCTTACTTGACTTCCTTTAATAAGCAGGTAAAAAGCATTAGTATATTCAGTGATGTGACCAGGATCCTCTAAAAGGGGTTGGCTGAGGCTGAGGCTTATTATTTGGACCAATTCTAACTCATCCCAAAGATTGGGGTATGTTACTTATTCAACCGAAAAGTTAAATCTTACTGGATAACTTTCTGTTATTTTATCATATAAATTTAAACTAGATGGTATTATAATATCAAGCCAATCAACCAGATATTATGCTTAAATTAAGTTAAACTTTACAAATAACAAAAATCTCTAACATTTTCTACAATTGCTGTATTTATGGAGAACAAGAAATTGTCTGCTAAGGGACCAACCATTTACTTTGACAAAGAGGGAGACAACTTTAATTTTCTTTGAAACCATACATTTTTAATATCAATATTACCACAAGAAAGTTGATTCTTAAATAAATTTAATTGTATATAATATATTCTTTTTGAAACAAAACAGAATGAGATTTTTTCAAGCTTCCTGAGGGACGGAAATTTGTAGTTTTGGGGGGTACAGTATTTCAGCGCCCCCCAAAATTAAAATGACAGAAGAAAAATCTCAGAACAAAGTTTAATCAGCAGATTAACGTTTGTTTTATTTTGTTTTGTTATTTCAATCTAATCCTAATAAGCCATTCTTGGGTTTTTAAAAATATGATTCGTTTACCCTTTGTTAATTCACTTCATTTTTAGGAAAGGATGCAAGAGTTGTGACTGTTCAAAACATTTCCGTTTATAATTTCATGCCATGATGTTAGCGGTACATGCGATCTACTTTCCCCACAGGGGCCCCGAGTGGCCGAGTGGTCTAAAGCGTTATCCGTTACGGATCACTGCCATCTCAGCTCTGTCTGCGTGGGTTCGAGTCTCGGATTCGGCCAATGTGGGTATGTGAGAAAGCTTGCCAGTAGCTTCTCGTGGGTCGCTGGTTCTTTCCGGGGTTTTCCCGGGTTCTTCCTCCACCATAAATACTGGCCGCCATGTATAGCCTATCGTGTGCTGAAAAATGGCGTTAAACCCTACAACAACAACAACAACAACAACAACTTTCCCCACAAATGGATCATTGTCTCTTCCTTGTTAATGCTAAAACCCCTATACAACTTCATTTATTTTCATTAACCTTGCACTGTATGTGAATTCGGGAGGAATATGTATTCAGCTTGCACTGTGAGTGAATTTGAGATGAGTATGTGTGTCATATAAATAAACAGATAGAGGGTTCATCCATTTTATTCTGTTATTTTGAGAGAGAGAGAGAGAGAGAGAGAGAGAGAGAGAGAGAGAGAGATTATAACGTACATTTTCAAACGTAATACTTTGAGATGCCACCCACCCCCATGATCCCATTTCATTCCATTGGTGACATTAGCTTTTCAGATTTAACTCAAATTTCAACCTTTCTCGACATTTCGAATCAAACAGTGAAAACAAAAGGAAAGTAAAATTTATGCAGTAGTGCTCCTGTAGTAGCCTACAACATAATTTTTCTTTAATCTTTCTTAGACATATATCAGTTATCGATCAGTCACTACATGGTGAATCCAGTACAAAACGGCTCACCCTGATATCTGGAAACTTCAAAGGCAATTCATTAATCGTACGTATAGCATATGGAAATAACCATGACTCCACCTCGACTCGCGTTCTATACTCCCTTTACACTCGAATGACAATATATTCATATTCTCAATTACCCCCCCCCCCCACACACACACACACACTCACACAGTCTTTACAATGCAATAACGAACATCAGAGCCGTTTCTGATTGTGATGATTTGTTTATGTTATGACTGTAACGTTTTGGTAAGTAAAGAAAACATACTGAAAATTCCAGGGATCCTTATTGTAAAGATCGCGGGGGAGGAGGGGGGGGGGCGTGGTGCGTTAGAATTTATAGAGATTTATCGGATTTAATGACACGTCAGCACAACCCAAGCTAAGCAGTGCCGAATATGTTTAGGTATCCCCCAGAAGGCATACAAAAAAGGGTAAAGTAGAGAAGAGAAGAATTGATAGTGTTGGCCCGAAGATGTTGTCGTTGATGGTGATGGTGTTAGTGTCGTTGATGGTGACGGTGATGGTGCTGGTTCAACTGATGGAGGTAGCTTACAAGCGTGAACTTTATTTTATGTTACTATATTTTATAACGTACCATTATGTTTCACAACTTGTTAAATATTGTTCCTACAGGTTAGATGTGGCCGTGATGTAGTGGAAAAAGAATGATCCTGTAGAAACCACCGAATTGGATGTAATGGGGTAATAGATTTCCTGGGATATCTATAATAATCACACACACACACACACACACACACACACGCACACACACTCGCACACACACGAGTGGAGAGATTTCCTGACTAATTTCAGGCGCCCCACTCCCATTTACGTAAGATGGTGTGTGTGTGTGTGGGAGGGGGGGGGGCTATTTCTTTTTCTTCTATCCATCACAGACATTAATTCAGAGTGTATGAGTGGGTGGGAGGAGGTTCGATTTTTATGGGGGTGAGAGGAGATTAGATTATTTTATGGGAGAGAGAGGATGTTAGATTTTTTATGGGGGTGGAAGAGGTGTCGTCCAGACATGGTTCCATGTGATTATTGTTACTTCACTGATACTAGAAGTTTGAAGGAGATCTCACGAAAACGATCAGACACTTGTGTTCATTTATCACGAAAAACATCTGTACAAAATTAAAATTGTCATTATATCAACTTTGTAGACAATGTTTATGAAATTATTCGTATATACTTTATTTTTTTAAATCCCAAAATGTTTTAAACCGAACACGGTGCCTTGCCTGCCGAAGCACAACCTAGGCTAGCCTTAGAAAAAGGAACTTTACTTAGGTCAGTTGTTTTATGAACCATACAATCAGCTAGGTGGGTAGGTGCCCTGGGATTTTCTTAAATATATTCCATTATAATTTCTGAGTCAGTGGTATAGACTAACAATTTTAAGGTTATTTTCATTCCACAATAGTTATGGGAACCAGAAGGTTTATCGTAACAACAACCATATAATAATAACAATAATAATAATAATAATAATAATAATAATGATAATAATGGTGATAGTAGTAACTGAAATGGTAGGAAAATAAAATTTGATGAACTTATGTTTATTTAATGTATTAGTGATTTGAAATTGTTAACATTTTGCCAAAACCAATGATGTAGTATTTCAGAATCAAAGGCAAAAACAACGATTTTAAAATTTTAAATTGAAAGTATATAGTTACAGAAAAGTTCCTCAAGTGTTTTTCCTGAGTGATAAATATCATCATGTACAATGGACAGCGCACCAAACAGTTTCTTTGAGGAATGTCATAGGAATTCCAGCTTGGATTCCATAGACTGTCACCCACACGGTTATCTAATACTACTCCAGGATTTCGGAATTTCCCATGGAAAAGATATGGACTATAAAACTCAGGGACAGTACTGTTAATCTTAAAAATACAAAACCGAGTAGAGAATCCAGTTCATATTATTTTTTTTTTAAAAAAAGAAGCACAAAGTTAAATATTTTCCAGAGTATAACGTCAATAGATTTGAAATATCACTCGTCCTTTTTGTCGAAGTCAGAAAAAATGTTAAAATTGCTTTGTCAATGCGTTTGTTCAGTTACAATAACTTGACAATGATTTTAATTGAATGTGAACTTGAGCATAATTGAATATAGACTTGACCATGAATTGAATGTGAACTTGACCATAATTAAATGGGATCTTGACCGTAAGTGTTTGTAAGCTTGATCATGAATTGAATGTGAACTTGACTATAATTGAATGTGAACTTGGTCATGATTAAATGTGAACTTGATCATGAATTGAACGTAAACTTGACCATGAATTTATTGCGAACATGCCTATAATTGAGTGTGAACTTGACCATAACTGAATGTGAACTTGACCATAACTGAATGTGAACTTGACCATAACTGAATGTGAACTTGACTATAATTGCTCCTGATATTACTGGCATTCGTTAATACATTATGAACACCAAACATTTTATACCATGTGATTCGCTATTACTACCCTACAACGTGATTATGTTGGTCTTTTTTTTTCATAGACATACATCAATTATCATCAATCACCGTACGATGACTACAGTATAAAACGACTGACTCCAGTGCCTGACAATTTCAAAAGGCAATTCTTATAGTGTTTGTTCAACACGTGCAAGTTACCAAATAATTATGACTCCATCATTACCCCCATTGCTACTACCCATTTGCACCTGAATCATTTTACTTCGATATTGTGAATTCAATGTAACCTTCTTTACCACCTATAAGGGAGGGGGTTAAGGCGGGATGAGGGGGCAAGAGGTTATTGTTTGCCATAAATTTACAAAACGACCTTCAAACAAACTTGTTTGATTAAGACATTTAATACAAATTATATGTAACAGTAATCGCAAGTACCCACAATCACCTGTCAAGGTCATATGTAAATACCTTTGAAAATATCGATTACTCTTTACGATAAGCGTCAGAATAAATAATCAGATAAATGAACAGATACAAACGATATCTTGAATTTAGATTGGAATTATATTAAAATAAGCTCTCTCTCTCTCTCTCTCTCTCTCTCCCGCGCTCGCCCCTCTCCTCCCCCCATCCCTCCATATGTTTCTGGAAATGACTCATTGGTCACTACGGTCTTCGAGAAAATAATTAGTACCTACCCTGAATATGAAAGACGGTGTGTTTTATATTTTTTATTAAAAGTCACTGCAGCAAAATGGCATTACTCTAGAGTCGATATTCTTACTCGAAATCGACAGGATCAACATACTGATTATTCAGAGTAATCTAGTGTAAAATCACAGTTGAGTAAAGTTATTAAGAGTGAGGTGGGTGGGTGGGTGAAGTGTAGGCTCATCGCCGCAAAAAAGCAGCACCACTATTGCTATTACTTCAACTATTGCCACTACATGTACTACTATTATGCCTACCACCAAAGATAGTTTCGAATGCTGATGAGATTTGTATCACGTTCCCGCAGAACAATGCGCACGAAAACATACACTAATAGCAGGCCCCATTAACGACTGTTTTCTTTCCTGAACTTGCCGGCTTTTCTGTTAGCATCTCTTTTAGCCTCACTTGAGTCCCTTTAACAAGCAGGTAAAAAAGAAACTCATTAGTATATTCAGCGACTTGACGAGGAACCTCTAAAGGGGCTGGCCTCCTAATCTTTTCAAGTATGCCACAAACCTTCGATAATGGGCACTCTTAAAATACGTTAACAAAATCTAACACAAAGGCTGGTATCAGTCACTATAATTTTTTCTCAGAAAATACCCTTAAATCTAAGCTGAAATAATACTTGTAAAATAACACAACGATCTCGGTCACAAAAACTGACCCATGATCTTCTTCTTTCTCCAACTGGAGCTACTTAAGTGCATTGTATTGTCTTCGATTTTCTGTTCTGTCGTCCACTTTTCTGTTTCTAAACCTTTGCAAGCATTGAAGAAGTTCTTCGAGACGTGCAGTATATAGGTACTCCATTTCAACGCGTCATTCATTGAAAAGAACTCAGACGTTCCAGGAAATAGAGCCGATACGTGTTCTGTCCCTCACTAAGCCTTGCACCATACTTCGTATATGTATAAATGAAGTAGAACACACCTCTACACAAACACGATTTTGATAGGGTGTAAAGCGTTGATCTATTTAGAATCTCATCAAAACCCGCAACACTCGACTCTTAAATATTCTGCATATATACCGACATACAGACAAAAAGGGTGGTTTGCATAATTATCATGTAAACATCCCGCTATGACTTCAAAGGTTTATCTTTATATACATGTACATGCACTTAATGTACATACTACAAACATTGGGTGGTTATCAAATGTTATACGTACAATTCTAAATATATGTTCTAAAACGGTAATCAGAAGATAGTGAGTAGTAATTTAATGTGTTGAAGTCAAGAATTGGATGTAAAACATTCATTAACAAAAACTAGCTTTGCAGATCACTGTTTTAGGCGACAGCCTGTCAATTACTATCAGGTAAATAAAAAAAATAGCATGTTACTCAAGAATTAACTTTTTCTCACCTGGTAATTTTTTTTCTTTATGTTTCTTCTCACCTGGTAATATTATCTTTACGTTGAAATATAATTATGTTTTTCTCTTCTCTTTTAGAAGTTTGTGTTTAATTTGCAGATAATTCATCCATTATTTTGTGGTTTGTCATATATCATATAAGATGTTTGTGACAAATAGAAGAATTTACTTCAATTTAATTTATAAAATTTATTACATTCTGTGATAGCTTTTTCAGAGAAATCTGCTCTGTAAAGCTTTAAGTGGACTGACTTTAGCTGCTCTAGAGGTGTATTGTTGTGTATGTACCTGTTTTTATTTTTTATTTTTTGTGGGTTTTTTTGCCTTTTTTTTTTTTGCTTTTTGGGGGGGTCATTACACATTGTAACTTGGTCATACGGCTTCAAGAGAAACTATACAATGTAATTCATTATAGCTGATAGGAATACATTTGTTATGAAAATGTTTTGTTATTCATATCATAACCTTCTTCTCATTTCTTGCTATGAGAAGAAATTACTCATGACTTAAGAACTGTCTCGGTCCATGGTTAGAGAGAGAGAGAGAGAGAAGAAAAAGTTTGGGCTGTCTTAAGAAGGTGTCACGCATAACGGTGTAGATACGGCTACATCTGGGGAAGCTCTGGCAATGCAAGAGATACACGGGATCCTGTAAGAAGATAGACGAAGTCTAATTCTGGGACTAACGAACTTTATTGATATAGATAGATATATAAAGCTACATTCTAGAGATACAACTTATAAACCTTTATATTGAAAAATACATAAAATACATATTGAATACTTTTCCTTCGATCTTACCAACTTCGTACGTTTGTGTAATTTCTGTATTTTAGAACATAATACAAATAATTAGATATCACTTGAATTCAAAGAGCATAAAATTCTATAGTTGCGATTAATGCAACAATCATTTTTGCTAAATGTAAATTAAAATACTGATTTGAAATAGATTACTAAACCTTATTCTTTATCACTTAAAGAATATTTTATTCCCATACTAAATCTCAGACATGAGGTTGGTAGCGAATTCATCTTTTCACCATAATAACTATCACAAATACCAATGAATATAAATTCTTAAAAACAATTAAATATTCCATTACATTATAATATTAAAATAAAAAGAGAACTCACTACGAAAGTTACCACAGAAATCTTTAACTTTTAAAGGTACTTATTCATTAAGAAATTTACGAACACAAACGATTCTTACCTGTAAGAGATAGACAAGTCTCTCTGATTCTGGGACTAACGAACTGAAGATACACGCAGCTTCGGCGCTATTTATGCTGCCTCAAGGTACCCCTGGCCATATTTGGTAAAGAAGTTGGTACCAAATGTATCATGCAAGCAGCGCGTGTACCGTCCCAAACCAGAAAGAGGCCCCAGTCTATCCTGATGGAATCGAACGTGTTCATTGCGTCATAATCCGCCTAATCAGCATTTTATTCGTCTCAGGAAAACGGTTGAACCCTAACTTACTAAGTCAGAAAGAACGTTAAGAATTTTTATCACTGAGTGTTGTTTCTGCTGAGTTAGCATACGCATGTATAATACGGGAGAGAATATTTGTAATTGTTTGTAAAGGAAGCAATCTTTATCAAAATAGAATATAGTTATAGGAGGCAAAATAGAATATAGTTATAGAAGGCAAATAAAGTTAATTTCCATATTTTTTGTGGAAATTCTTTCCAATATAATTTAATGACAAATTAATCCAATGAAAAATTAGTTTTAATACAATTTTAGAGAGAATTTCAATGTTATTATTTTTACTCAAAAATTCTATTCTAATACATTGATTACATTATTGTAATTACAAATAGGTAAAGCGGTTTATTCAACGGAAACAACAGCAAGCAAATTAACTGGAAAATGGAGAAAAAGTAATCTATTAAACTTGAGCTGTGGATGATCTTTTGGACTAATTCAAATTTATAAAAAAAGCAAAATAGAATTGGAAGTGTTACTTTTTGAGCCGAAAAGTTAAATGTTGCTGGATGGCTTTCTGTTTTTTATCATGTAAATTTAAACTAAATGCAATTATAATTTCGTGCCAATTAATCTGAACGGTCGAATTTCTTATTCCGAAAGCTGTGATCATTTATTTTGATATTATATGAGTATATGTAACGAATTAGACGATATGTGTGACTCCAGCAATATCGGTAAGTCCATTAAGTATAATGACGGGTTGATGGAGTCCGGGATCCATCAATTAGAAGCAGTGTTGTACAGTAATGAATTATTAAAAGTAATGAATTGCGTAATTGATTACCTGAAATATAAAATTGTAGTTGTAAACAATTCCTGCAAAAAAGGTAATCAGCAATTGTATTTGATTACAAGTTCTGGAAAAGTAATACGAAATTGTAATTACTTTTAAATCACAATTAATAATTTTCATAATTTGTTTTGATCTAGTTATACATTTTAGGAACTGTCCTATTGTAAAATAATAAGAACTGTTTTCAAATTTTGCTAAATTAGTTATGCAGTATTGTATTCATTGATAATTTCAAAAAGCAATTCTTATAGTGTTTGTTCAACTTATGCAAGTAACTAAATAACTATGACTCCATCCGCACCCCATTTCTGTATCACTTTTGCACTCGAATGACTTTACCTTTATATTATGAATTCCATTTCACATTCTGAACCACCAACAAGGAGGGGGAAATAGGGTGGGATGAGGAAACAGGAGGTTATTGTTTGCCATAAATGTACACAACTACCGTCAAACAAACCTGTTTGAATAAGACATTTAATGTAAATTGCATATAACGATAATCGCAGGTGCCCATTATCATCTGTCAAAGTCGATTATAAATACCTTTGAAAATAGCTATTGCTTTAGATGATGATCATCAGAATATGTAAGCAAATTAATGAACAGGTGAAAACCATGACTTAAATTTCGATTGGAATCAGATTAAAACAAGCTCTCCCACCCACCTCCATATTTTTCCGGAAACGACCCATTGGTCACTACGGTCGTCGAGAAGATGATTAGTACCTGTCATGATAGTAAGAAAAGACGGACAACAGTGTGTTTGATATATATTATTTTTTTTTTTATACAAAATCCATTGCTACAACATTGCGCTACTCCTGAGTCGAGATTCTTACTCGAAATCGACAAGTACAACATGTTGTTATTATTGGAGTAAGATGTAGTCGAGTAAAGTTAATATGAGTCTGGGTGGGTGGGTGGGCGATGTGTAGGCTCATCGTCACCACAAGCACCGCCACTGCTACTATTATTTCAACTACTGCTACTACTACTACTACTGTTAGTACTAAAAAGTACGAAAAGTTAAATCTTACTGGATAACTTTCTGTTATTTTGTCATGTAAATTTAAACTAGATGGAATTATAATATCAAGCCAATCAACCAGAAAGGGCGAATTTGTATTCCTAAATATATGGTAATTTATTTTTACATATATCGAATTATAAATACATGTGTCATTCTAGTAATATCAGTAATCAAACCGTCAATTATAAAGTTTATTGACAGGTGGGTGGTGTTTGGGGTCAATCAATTAAAAGGGCAGAATGATGTCGGAATGGAATGCTTATATTGGCACGGTCTGAAAATTAAGAATGGTGTAAACCTCTGCAATTGTGGTATTTGTAAATATTTTAAAGAAATATTTCTAACATTAATATTTCAATATTTTAATTTGTATTTCATATTGAATAAATGGTATGATACCATGCTATCGGCGAGGTGAGGGATGTTTGGTTTTACGACGATATCTGAAAATCAAAGGTGATGAAGGTCACGTTTGTTTGAAGTTTTCAATATAAAATACTGTCCAATACATAAAAAAGATAAAGGAGTTTTTAAAAAGCTTCATAAATGCGTAACGCATTTTCTTATTTCATACAGAATTTCGCAATCTCACACAGGTTAGAGGAAGTCCTAATTTTCGAATATGTCATCGGCGGTATGGTTTGTCTGATGAGGGGAGGGAGGATAGTGTCTTTCTAATTTAAAAAAAAAATCGGGATAGGTTAAGACCACTGTTTTCCCGATTTTAGTGAAAACATTCTATCATAATGATAACTCAAATAGCTGTACAATGGTTCCGAATCGCATACGTACATTATTGTTTCCCCAACAGTATAAGACAGTGGTGGGCAACTTCTCTAGTCGGCGGGCCGGATATGGGAAAATGAAGTTCTTGGTGGGCCGGATTACTAAAAGAATAACTAACAGTCACTGTTACTGCGACGCAGTAAGAAAGTAGTAGGAGATTGAGGCCGGATGTGACCGCGGGCCAGTCAAAATCCCGTCTCGGGCCGGGTCAGGCCCGCGGGCCGTATGTTGCCCGTCCCTGGTATAAGACATGTGGTTTTGGATGACCCATTATAATGAAACACACGTGTCAAAATCAAAATAGTTGAGCACGTCCCCTTCCAAACACATACTGACTTCACTAACAGCACACAGGATTTCCGATAACCAATCAAAAACAAAGCGGTCGAAAAACGCAAGTGTGATTGGCCGTTAACCGACATTGCGTAATCATCACGTTATCCCCAATTCATTTATACCTATTAAAATGTGAGCCAGAATTTCTACACGGATTCCAGAACGTTAATTGTTTGACTAAATTAGGCTGATACAGCTATGTATTATTAAATATCCAATTAGGGAAATCAAAACGGTGAATTAGTTGAAATAAAAAGAAGTGGAAACAGGAGTTAGAGAGATACAGTACCTATTCATTATCAACGCAAATGAATTGTCTTCAGAACTACAACATATGCAGCAGTAGTAGTGGTAGTGCTCGTTGTAGCAGTGGTGCTGTTATTGTTTATTGCTGATAAGCAGCGGTTTTGACGATATTAGATAGTAGTCATTGAATTAGGTCCTGCAAAATAGGCAATAGCAGAAAAATTTAAAATATTTGATGTTAACGTTCTCTCTTTAGGGTGAAATTTAGTTACATCTGTCAGTCCTCTAAATGGCACAGAATGTGAGTTTTCCGGACCAGAATATGTATGTATGTATGTATGTATGTACGTACACACACACACACACACACACACACACACACACACACACACACACACACACACACAGACACACACACACTTGTGTATGTGTTTGTGTGTGTACGTTATTTGTCCGCAGTCGTAATGGGGAAATTGAACAACACCTTAGGCAGCACCAACAATAACTGGTAGTTTAAATGTTATAGTGGCCTGGTGGGATATTATATTTCTTGGGAGATACATCCAAAAGCACGCATGCATACACAGACAAACTTGAGAGAAGAGATTTCGTGGCTACTTTTTCCCCACCCCCGACTACGTTTTAATGTGTTTTACATGAAGTGGGGCGAAGGAGGTAAATTGGAGGTGTGTTTGTGGTGTGAGGGAGAGATTTCCTGATTCACTGGCTCAGTGATTATTGTTACTTCACTAGTACTGTAAACATGAAATGGCTCCCCCCAAGCAACCAACCCTCCCTCCCCACAATCCTACACTTTAGTAAATGTTTTAGTGAAAATAAAATGAAATTTCAATAATTTCGATCTTTTTTCTATAGAATTATCCTTATATACTTTATTTTTTTTAAATACAGAGTAAGTGCCCAGCGTGTTTCACCTTCAGACGATTTATCGCCTGAAAAACCTAGTTTAGCCATAGAAAAAAGAACTTTAAACAGTTTAGAAATCTTTGGAACTGTATAATCAGCTGCATAGGTGGGTGCATTCCAGTTCTAATCTCTGAATCAAGGATATAAAATTTTTTATGTTATTTATTCCAGAATAGCTATGAAAAGTCCAAACCACTTCATTGAATGTTATCAAACTTTGAAGAAATGTTCAATGCGACATGTTTTAGCTAATGTTGTTTCGTATAGCTTCTGTTGCAACCAACTATCTTTGACACGTACCAGATATTTTAAAAGATATTATGCTTAAATTAAGTTAAACTTTACAAATAAAAAAAAATCTCTAACATTTTCTACAATTGCTGTATGTATGGAGAACAAGAAATTGTCTGCTAAGGGACCAACCATTTACTTTGACAAAGAGGGAGACAACTTTAATTTTCTTTGAAACCATACATTTTTAATATCAATATTACCACAAGATAGTTGATTCTTAAATAAATTTAACTGTATATAATATATTCTTTTTGAAACAAAACAGAATGAGATTTTTTCAAGCTTCCTGAGGGACGGAAATTTGTAGTTTTGGGGGGTACAGTATTCCAGCGCCCCCCAAAATTAAAATGGACAGAAGAAAAATCTCAGAACAAAGTTTAATCTGCGGATTAACGTTTGTTTTATTTTGTTTTGTTATTTCAATCTAATCCTAATAAGCCATTCTTGGGTTTTTAAAAGTATGATTCGTTTACCCTTTGTTAATTCACTTCATTTTTAGGAAAGGATGCAAGAGTTGTGACTGTTCAAAACATTTCCGTTTATAATTTCATGCCATGATGTTAGCGGTACATGCAATCTACTTTCCCCACAAATGGATCATTGTCTCTTCCTTGTTAATGCTAAAACCCCTATACAACTTCAGTATTTTCATTAACCTTGCACTGTATGTGAATTGCAGAGGAGTATGTATTCAGCTTGCACTGTGAGTAAATTTGAGATGAGTATGTGTGTGCCATATAAATAAACAGATAGAGGGTTCATCCATTTTATTCTGTTATTTTGAGAGAGAGAGAGAGAGAGAGAGAGAGAGAGAGAGAGAGATTATAACGTACATTTTCAAACGTAATACTTTGAGATGCCACCCCGCCCCCATGATCCCATTTCATTCCATTGGTGAGATTAGCTTTTCAGATTAAACTCAAATTTCAACCTTTTTCGACGTTTCGAATCAAACAGTGAAAACAAAAGGAAAGTAAAATTTATGCAGTAGTGCTCCTGTAATAGCCTACAACATAATTTTTCTTTAATCTTTCTTAGACATATATCAGTTATCGATCAGTCACTACATGGTGAATCCAGTACAAAACGACTCACCCTGATATCTGGAAACTTCGAAGGCAATTCATTAATCGTACGTATAGCATATGGAAATAACCATGACTCCACCTCGACTCGCGTTCTATACTCCCTTTACACTCGAATGGCAATATATTCATATTCTTAATTATCCCCCCACCCACCCACACACACACCGACCGCTCCGGTGGCCTAGTGGTTAGAGCGTCCGCCTCCGATGCGGGAGGTCGCGGGTTCGAGCCCCGACCGAGTCATACCAAAGACTTATCAAAAATGGCACAAACACGTGACTCGCTAGGCGCTCAGCATTAAAAGGTTAGTGGTGGGACTGGTCGGCCTGATGTCAGGATAATGTGACTGGGTGGGACATGATGCTACATGTCTGCGGCATGATACCCCAGTGCTAGACATCACTATAAACTGTCACACTACAGACATCGTAGCGATATGACTGAAAAATTGTTAAAGCTACGTTAAAAATCCAAATCACACACACACACACACACACACACACACACACACACACACACACACAGATAGACATAGTAGTAGCAGCAGCAGCCGTAGTAGTAGTAGTAGTAGTACTATATGAGTACTGGGTGTTGGTGGTGCTGATAATGGTGGCGGTGACTTGTTCATGTACATGTGTACTTGGTCATTCTATTTAATTTCAAATAACCTGTGGTATCAAAAGATTCTGACATCGCTTTAAAAATGGCTTAAGTTTTTGTTTCAGTGGATGTGTTAGTCTTTACAATGCAATAACGAACATCAGAGCCGTTTCTGATTGTGATGATTTGTTTATGTTATGACTGTAACGTTTTGGTAAGTAAAGAAAACATACTGAAAATTCCAGGGATCCTTATTGTAAAGATCGCGGGGGAGGAGGGGGGGGGGCGTGGTGCGTTAGAATTTATAGAGATTTATCGGATTTAATGACACGTCAGCACAACCCAAGCTAAGCAGTGCCGAATATGTTTAGGTATCCCCCAGAAGGCATACAAAAAAGGGTAAAGTAGAGAAGAGAAGAATTGATAGTGTTGGCCCGAAGATGTTGTCGTTGATGGTGACGGTGATGGTGCTGGTTCAACTGATGGAGGTAGCTTAGAAGCGTGAACTTTATTTTATGTTACTATATTTTATAATGTAATATTATGTTTCACAGCTTGTTAAATATTGTTTCTACAGTGTTAGATGTGGCCGTGATGTAATGGAAAAAGAATGATCCTGTAGAAACCACCGAATTGGATGTAATGGGGTAATAGATTTCCTGGGATATCTATAATAATCACACACACACACACACACACACACACACACACACACACACACACACACACACGAGTGGAGTGATTTCCTGACTAATTTCCGGCGTCCCACTCCCATTTACGTAAGATGGTGTGTGTGTGTGGGGGGGGCTATTTCTTTTTCTTCTATCCATCACAGACATTAATTCTGAGTGTATGAGTGGGTGGGAGGAAGTTCGATTTTTATGGGGGTGAGAGGAGATTAGATTATTTTATGGGAGAGAGAGGATGTTAGATTTTTTATGGGGTTGGAAGAGGTGTCGTCCAGACATGGTTCCATGTGATTATTGTTACTTCACTGATACTAGAAGTTTGAAGGAGATCTCACGAAAACGATCAGACACTTGTGTCCATTTATCACAAAAAAACATCTGTACAAAATTAAAATTGTCATTATATCAACTTTGTAGACAATGTTTATGAAATTATTCGTATATACTTTATTTTTTTAAATCCCAAAATGTTTTAAACCGAACACGGTGCCTTGCCTGCCGAAGCACAACCTAGGCTAGCCTTAGAAAAAGGAACTTTACTTAGGTCAGATGTTTTATGAACCATACAATCAGCTAGGTGGGTAGGTGCACTGGGATTTTCTTAAATATATTCCATTATAATTTCTGAGTCAGTGGTATAGACTAACAATTTTAAGGTTATTTTCATTCCACAATAGTTATGGGAACCAGAAGGTTCATTGTAACAACAACCACATAATAATAATAATAATAATAATAATAATAATAATAATAATAATAATAACAATAATAATAATAATGATAATAATGGTGATAGTAGTAACTGAAGTGGTAGAAAAATAAAATTTGATGAACTTATGTTTAAATAATTTATTAGTGATTTGAAATTTTTATCATTTTGCCAAAACCAATGATGTAGTATTTCAGAATCAAAGGAAAAACAACGATTTTAAAATTTTAAATTGAAAGTATATAGTTACAGAAAAGTTCCTCAAGTGTTTTTCCTGAGTGATACATGTCATCATGTACATTGGACAGCGCACCAAACAGTTTCTCTGAGGAATGTCATAGGAATTCCAGCTTGGATTCCATAGTCTGTCACCCACACGGTTATCTAATACTACTCCAGGATTTCGGAATTTCCCATGGAAAAGATATGGACTATAAAACTCAGGGACTGTACTGTTAATCTTAAAAATACAAAACCGAGTAGAGAATCCAGTTCATATTATTTTTTTTTTAAAAAAAGAAGCACAAAGTTAAATATTTTCCAGAGTATAACGTCAATAGATTTGAATTATCACTCGTCCTTTTGTCGAAGTCAGAAAAATGTTAAAATTGCTTTGTCAGTGCGTTTGTTCAGTTAAAATAACTTGACAATGATTTTAATTGAATGTGAACTTGAGCATATTTGAATATAGACTTGACCATGAATTGAATGTGAACTTGACCATAATTGAATGTGATCTTGACCGTCAGTGATTGTAAGCTTGATCATGAATTAAATGTGAACTTGGCCATGATTAAATGTGAACATGATCATGAATTGAATGTGAACTTGACTATAATTGAATGTGAACTTGGTCATGATTAAATGTGAACATGATCATGAATTGAACGTGAACTTGACTATAATTGAATGTGATCTTGACCGTAAGTAATTGTAAGCTTGATCATGAATTGAATGTGAACTTGACCATAATTCAATGTGATCTTGACCGTAAGTAATTGTAAGCTTGATCATGAACTGAATGTGAACTTGACTATAATTGAATGTGAACTTGGACATGATTAAATGTGAACATGATCATGAATTGAACGTAAACTTGACCATGAATTTATTGCGAACATGCCTATAATTGAGTGTGAACTTGACCATAACTGAATGTGAACTTGACCATAACTGAATGTGAACTTGACCATAACTGAATGTGAACTTGACTATAATTGCTCCTGATATTACTGGCATTCGTTAATACATTATGAACACCAAACATTTTATACCATGTGATTCGCTATTACTACCCTACAACGTGATTATGTTGGTCTTTTTTTTTCATAGACATACATCAATTATCATCAATCACCGTACGATGACTACAGTATAAAACGACTGACCCCAGTGCCTGACAATTTCAAAAGGCAATTCTTATAGTGTTTGTTCAACACGTGCAAGTTACCAAATAATTATGACTCCATCATTACCCCCATTGCTACTACCCATTTGCACCTGAATCATTTTACTTCGATATTGTGAATTCAATGTAACCTTCTTTACCACCTATAAGGGAGGGGGTTAAGGCGGGATGAGGGGGCAAGAGGTTATTGTTTGCCATAAATTTACAAAACGACCTTCAAACAAACTTGTTTGATTAAGACATTTAATACAAATGATATGTAACATTAATTGCAAGTACCCACAATCACCTGTCAAGGTCATATGTAAATACCTTTGAAAATATCGATTACTCTTTACGATAAGCGTCAGAATAAATAATCAGATAAATGAACAGATACAAACGATATCTTGAATTTAGATTGGAAATATATTAAAATAAGCTAGCTCTCTCTCTCTCTTTCCCGCGCTCGCCCCTCCCCCCATCCCTCCGTATGTTTCTGGAAACGACTCATTGGTCACTACGGTCTTCAAGAAAATAATTAGTACCTACCCTGAATATGAAAGACGGTGTGTTTTATATTTTTTTATTAAAAGTCATTGCAGCAAAATGGCATTACTCTAGAGTCGATATTCTTACTCGAAAGCGACAAGTACAACATACTGATTATTCAGAGTAATCTAGTGTAAAATCACAGTTGAGTAAAGTTATTAAGAGTGAGGTGGGTGGGTGGGCGAAGTGTAGGCTTATCGCCGCCAAAAACAGCACCACTATTGCTATTACTTCAACTATTGCCACTACTACTATTATGCCTACCACCAAAATATATTTTCGAATGCTGATGAGATTTGTATCACGTTCCCGCAGAACAATGCGCACGAAAACATACACTAATAGCAGGCCCCATTAACGAATGTTTTCTTTCCTCAACTTATACCGGCTTTTCTGTTAGCATCTCTTTTAGCCTCACTTGAGTCCCTTTAACAAGCAGGTCAAAAAACTCATTAGTGTATTCAGCGACTTGACCAGGAACCTCTAAAGGAGCTGGCCTCCTAATCTTTTCAAGTATGCCACAAACCTCCGATAATGGGTACTCTTAAAATACGTTTACAAAATCTAACACAAAGGCTGGTATCAGTCGCTATAATTTTTTTCTCAGAAAATACTCTTAAATCTAAGCTGAAATAATACTTGTAAAATAACACAACGATCTCGATCACAAATACTGACCCATGATCCTCTTTATTCTCCAATTCGGGCTACTTAGGTGCGTTGTATTGTCTTCGATTTTCTTTTCTGTCGTCCACTTTTCTGTTTCTAATCCTTTGCAAGCATTGAAGAAGTTCTTCGAGACGTGCAGTATAGGTACTCCATTTCAACGCGTCATTCATTGAAAAGAACTCAGACGTTCCAGGAAATAGAGCCGATACGTGTTCTGTCCCTGACTAAGCCTTGCACCATACTTCGTATATGTATAAATGCAGTAGAACACACACACTTCTACACAAACACGATTTTGACAGGGTGTAAAGCGTTGATCTATTCAGAATTTCATCAAAACCCTCAACACTCGACTCTTAAATATTCTGCATACAAACCGACATACAGACAAAAAAGGTGGTTTGCATAATTATCATGTAAACACCCCGCTATGACTTTAAAGGTTTATCTTTATATACATGTACATGCACTTAATGTACAAACTATAAACAATGGGTTGTTATCAAATGTTATACGTACAATTCTAAATATATGTTCTAAAACGGTAATCAGAAGATAGCGAGTAGTAATTTAATGTGCTGAAGTCAAGAATTGTATGTAAAACATTCATTATCAAAACTAACTTTTCAGATCACTGTTTTAGGCGACAACCTGTCAATTACTATCAGGTAACTAAAAAAAAATAGCATGTTACTCATTAATTAATTTTTTCTCTCCTGGTAATTTTTTTTTCTTTATGTTTCTTCTCACCAGGCAATTTTATCGTTACGTTGAAATATATTTATGTTCTTCTCTTCTCTTTTAGAAGTTTGTGTTTAATTTGCAGATAATTCATCCATTCTATTGTGGTTTGTCAGATATCATATAAGATGTTTGTGACAAATAGAAGAATTTACTTCAAATTAATTTATAAAATTTATTACATTTTGTGACAACTTTTTCTGAGAAATCTGCTTTGTGAAGCTTTAAGTGGACTGACTTTAGCTGCTCTAGAGGTTTACTGTTGTGTATGTACGTGTTTTTATTTTGGGGGGTTGTTGTTGCTTTTTTGTGCTTTTTTTTGGGGGGGGTCATTACACATTGTAACTTTGTCATACGGCTTCAAACAAGCATAAGAGAAACTATACACTGTAATTCATTATAGCTGATAGGAATACATAGATTACATTATTGTAATTACAAATAGGTAAAGCGGTTTATTCAACGGAAACAACAGCAAGCAAATTAACTGGAAAATAGAGAAAAAGTAATCTATTAAACTTGAGCTGTGGATGATCTTTTGGACTAATTCAAATTTATCTTTAAAAAAAATTGAATTGGAGCATGTTACTTTTTGAGCCGAAAAGTTAAATGCTGCTGGATGGCTTTCTGTTGTTTTATTTTTATCATGTAAATTTAAACTAAATGCAATTATAATTTCGTGCCAATTAATCTGAACGGTCGAATTTCTTATTCCGAAAGCTGTGATCATTTATTTTGATATTATATGAATATATGTAACGAAAGAGACGATGTGTGTGACTCCAGCAATATCGGCAAGTCCATCAAGTATAAAGTTGATTGACGGGTTGATGGAGTCCGGGATCCATCAATTAGAAGCAGTGTTATACAGTAATGAATTATTAAAAGTAATGAATTGCGTAATTGATTACCTGAAATATAAAATTGTAGTTGTAAACAATTCCTGCAAAAAAGGTAATCAGCAATTGTATTTGATTACAAGTTCTGGAAAAGTAATACGAAATTGTAATTACTTTTAAATCACAATTAATAAGTTTCATAATTTGTTTTGATCTAGTTATATATTTTAGGAACTGTTCTATTGTAAATAATAAGAACTGTTTTCAAATTTTGCTAAATTAGTTATACAGTATTGTATTCATTGATAATTTCAAAAAGCAATTCTTATAGTGTTTGTTCAACTTATGCAAGTAACTAAATAACTATGACTCCATCCCCACCCCATTTCTGTATCACTTTTGCACTCGAATGACTTAACCTGATGAGGAAACAGGAGGTTATTGTTTGCCATAAATGTACACAACTACCGTCAAACAAACCTGTTTGAATAAGACATTTAATGTAAATTGCATATAACGATAATCGTATGTGTCCATTATCATCTGTCAAAGTCGATTATAAATACCTTTGAAAATAGCTATTACTCTAGATGATGATCATCAGAATATATAAGCAAATTAATGAACAGGTGAAAACCATGACTTGAATTTCGATTGGAATCATATTAAAACAAGCTCTCCCACCCACCTCCATATTTTTCCGGAAATGACCCACTCGTCACTACGGTCGTCGAGAAGATGATGAGTACCTACCATGATAGTAAGAAAACACGGACAACAGTGTGTTTGATATATTTTTTTTTTTTTTTAAATACGAAATCCATTGCTATAACATTGCACTACTCCTGAGTCGAGATTCTTACTCGAAATCGACAAGTACAACATGTTGTTATTATTGGAGTAAGATGTAGTCGAATAAAGTTAATACGAGTCTGGGTGGGTGGGTGGGCGATGTGTAGGCTCATCGTCACCACAAGCACCACCACTGCTACTATTATTTCAACTATTCCTACGACTACTGTTAGTACTAATACTACTACTACAATGACTACAACCTGACGACTTTTTGAAATTTTCGTTTGCTCATGAAATTTGTATCACGTTCCCGCAGAACAATACGGATGAAAACATTCACTAATAGTAGGCCCCAATAAGAAGTGTTTTTTTGCTCAACTTATCAGCTTCTCTGTTACGAATTGTTTCAGCCTTAGTTGACTTCTTTAATAAGCAGGTAAAAAGCATTAGTACATTCAGTGATGTGACCAGGAACCTGTAAAAGGGGATGGCTGAGGCTTATTTTTGGACCAATATTAACCCATCGAAAAGATTGGGGTATGTTATTTTTTCAGCCGAAAAGTTAAACGTTGCTGGATGACTTTCTGTTATTTTGTCATATAAATTTCAACTAGATGGAATTATAATATCAAGCCAATCAATCAGAATGGTCGAATTTGTATTCCTAAAGCTGTGATAATTTATGTTTACATATATCGTATTAGAACATATGTGGGATTCCAGCAATATAGGTAAGCAAACCATCAATTATAAAGTTTATTGACAGGTGGGCGGAGAGTGGGGTCAATCAATTAAAAGGGCAGAATGATGTTGGGAGGGAATGCTTATATTAGCACGGTTTGAAAATTAAGACTAGTGTAAATCTCTTCAATTGAGGTATTTGTCAATATTTTAAAGAAATATTTCTTACTTTAATATTTAAATATTTTAAGTTCATATATCACATTGAAAAGATGGTATGTTACAATGTCATCGGAGAGATTGGGATGGTTGGTTTTAGGACGATATCTGAAAATCAAAGGTGATGAAGGTCACGTTTGTTTGAAGTTTTGAAAAGAAAATACTGTCCAATAAATAAAAATGATAAAGGAGTTTTTAAAAAGCTTCATAAATGCGTAACGCAATTTCTTATTTCATACAGAATTTCGCAATCTCACACAGGTTAGAGGAAGTCCTAATTTTCGAATGTGTCATCGGCGGTATGGTTTCTGTCTGTGTCTGATGGTAGGGAGGGAGGATAGTGTCTTTCTAATTTAAAAAAAAAAAAAACAAGATTGGTAAAGACTAATATTCAGTGAAAACAATCTATCATAATGATAATCAAATAGCTGTACAATGGTTTCGAATCGCATACGTACATTATTGTTTCCCCAACAGTATAAGACATGTGGTTTTGGATGACCCATTATAATGAAACACACGTGTCAAAATCAAAATAGTTGAGCACGTCCCTTTACAAACACATATGACTGCACTAGCAGCTGACAGGATTTCCCGATAACCAATCAAAAACAAAGCGGTCTAAAAACGCATGTGTGATTGGCCGTTAACCGACATTGCGTAATCATCACATATCCCCAATTCATTTATACCTATTAAAAAGTGAGCCAGAATTTCTACACGGATTCCAGAACGTTGATTATTTTACTAAGTTAGACTGATACAGCTGTGTATTATTAAATGTCCAGTAAGAGAAATCAAAACGGTGTATTGGTTGAAATTAAAGGAAGTGGAAACAGGAGTGAGATAATATCCTATTCATTAGTCTTGCAGATTGTATTCAGGATGACAACAGATGCAGCAATAGCAGAGGTAGCGGTAGTGCTCGTTATAGCAGTGGTGCTGTTATTCTTATTGTTGATAAGCAACAGTTGTGACGGTAAAAGATGGTAGTCATTGAATTAGAGCCTGCAAAACAGTCAGTAACAAAAACAATTTAAAATATTTGATGTTAATATTCCCTTTTCACGGTAAAATTTAGTTATATCTGTCTGTTGGTCATTCTAAATAGCATAGAATATGAGTTTTCCGGACCAGAATGGAAAAGATATGACATGTACAACAGTGTAATAAACAAGGTCAAAAGTGTACCAATAGTCCTGTATTTGCGGTTAAATAAATATATTATTGATCCATGACAGCTTTCACGAATGAAAATACATCAGCCACACAAACTTAGACAAAATTTAAAAAAAATTCAGAGTGCATCATAGTGACAGCATATGCAGTCAGGAGTGTGCAATAATTAAATTCGTTACATAGGTAGATTGCAACATGATTCACAATTCATTGCACACTTTTTGCAATGTATCAGTTGTTGCAAGAATTGCGAGAGAGGCTACAGAAATGATCAGCCACTAGAACTGCACGAGAATAGAAGTCCAAGGAACTATTCCTCCAGGTATCACACTGTGTCTAGTTAATTAGCCTAGAGTGAGATCGGCTACAGCAATGGGTAAGAGAGATTCCAGAATCTTTTCAATTAAACATATAAGATGGCTGACCTGTCTTGTACGTGTATATTTTTTGCAAGCAATATGCTTTGTAAGATACTAACGTTGTACCTAACTTTGCTTGCTAAATGATATTTATGATGTTCCCTCTCTCAGTCATTTATTTTAGCATAAATGTAGAGTTATCAGAGTGTTGTTCTTTTGTGGGTTTTTTTGTTCAAATCGGAATTTGCTGCACAATACCACTATGTTTGAAGTTTCAATAGTTCTGTTGAATTACACATGTAAAGCCAGCAAACTAAAACATTTCATGGATGCGATAGTTAAAATAATTATTTTCATTGTAAGGCTATAGGATCTATAGTTCATCTCTGCATTTTGTGCTTTATTGTTTTGTCTACGTTGCTTACTCCTCTGGTCATATCTGTCATTTGTAAATTATGGTACCGAATCGGATAAGTAATAGCAACAAAATAAATAATAAAAAGACCAATGAAGTGTTTCAAAGAAAACCTTTCCGTCACTTCAGCTTTTATTTATTTTCCCTCACCCACTTCAATTCATTTATTATTTCTATCCTATATTTATCCCAATTCCTGTTATTCTATCTTTTTCAAAATGTAAGACATATTCAGCCATTCTTAGATTGCAAGTGGTTTGTCAAATAAAGTGTCTAATTATTGACTTTTTGAAGTTTTAATTCATTTCATAATAGACGGAAGGCTTCTTCTGTTGTCATTTTTGTCTTTTTTCCCCCAAGACTTTCAAAGACAACATTTGCTTAATTATGTTGATTGTACCACTGTATTGTTAAAACCACTATAATTTTGTTTATATAGTGCCTCTATTGCTTTTCATTACATTGGATCAATATCTACAAACAACCGTTAATCTATCTACAAAAAACCGTTAATCTATCTATAAACAGCAGTTAATCTAACAACCGTTATTCGCATGCCAATGTTTTAAGTTTAAACTTAAAATTGTTTATACATCACTGCATGAATATGAACAGAAACATGGTTTAATTAATTTGTCGTTTTTCTTATTCGGTTTGCTTGACGCATTAAAATGAAAACAATGTGTCCAAAAAAAAATCAAAATTGTTGAGCACGTCCTCTTCGAAATAAATATTGACTTCACCAGCAGCTGACGGGATTTTACCGACAACCAATTAAAAACAAAGCGGTCGAAAAACGCAAGCGTGATTGGTCGTTAGCCGACATTGTGTAATTATCACCTATTACCATTGTATTTATACCTATTAAAGTGAGCCAGAATTTCTATATGGATTCAAGAAGCAAGATTGGTTGACTAAAATAGACTGATATAGCTATGTATTATTAATTGTCCAATAAGGGAAATCAATGCTGTGTATTGGTTGGAATTAAAGGAAGTCGAAACAGGAGTGAGATAATATCGAATTCGTTGGTAGTGCAAACTGTGCTCAGAACTATAGATGTATCAATAGTAGTGGTAGTGATGGTTGTAGCCATGGTGCTGTTATTTTTATTGCTGATAAGAGGCATTTGTGACGGTAATAGATGGTTGTCTTGGAATTAGATCCTGCAAAACAGAAACAATTTAAAATATTTGATGTTAATATTCTCTTTCGAGGGTGAAATTTAGACACATCTTTCTGTCTGTCTGTCTTTCAAAAAAAGTACAGAATATGAGTTTTCCGGACCAGAATACTGTTACAAGCCAGGGGTCTTTGCTTGACCGAGCGGTGTCAAACCCTGGCGCGATTCCCGCTAGAAGTCCTAAGTTTAACCCAAATTTCCAAAGACTTCTATACAACTTCAGTTGTAAGTTAGAAAGCCCGACGTGTCCATTCTATACATAAATTTTACTCTAATCAATGTAAAACCACAGATTTCCCAATTTGCCAAATATCTATCAACCGCACGTTTGCATAGTTTCCCTTCATCAACTTTCCGTACCGTCAGCAGTTCACGCCGTAGAAACTCTACAAATATCCCCTACCACAGGGAACTGTTTTAACTACGCCACCTTAGGCCAGTCAATCCATGGTTCCAAGGCACATTACGCCAATACAACTACATCACATTTGCCACCATGGCGACATAAACGGTATCTGCAGAGTCCCTTCTCATTTTATTCCATTGTGTAATTTACCGGTTTCCTACCGTAAATACTGCCACTGCAGTCACAACACAAAGGTACACTACTAGATTTTATTAAGGACTACATTATGACAGGGACAGTCATGCGGTTTGGGTCGAATTCGCTACTCATTGACCATGGCATCATGGAAACTCACTAACACTTTCTCTCCGTGACGTTTGCTCCTAATAACTGGCTAATTATTTCGGGCTACGGAATATTTCCATTGCACCGAATTCCAATAATCAAACAAGTAAAATCACACAAATCTAAGAATTCCTTAACGGGGCGCTATAACCAAATGCGCATCTCCAAAATTTATTACAATACTATATTTGTGTTTAAATATTAAATGAAATATAGCGTTATTTTCTGCAAATTCATTCATTGCTAATAACACAAATTTATCACAAACTTTCCCAGACAATCTTCAGCTTTTTACAACATAATCTGTATTGCCTAAATAACTGATGATCAACACTATTACTGGATATCTATGCTAAGAAAGACAGAATGTTAAACATATGCACATTTATATTTCTTTTTCTGTATTTATTTATTGTTTTAAGTTACATACAAACTTTCTGCTTTTCACTTGTCAATTGGCTCTTTAGGCATTGCCCATGGGAAAGATCTGACATGTACAATAGTGTATTAAACAAGGTCAAAAGTGTACCAATAGTTCTGTATATAAATATATCATTAATATCATTCATGACACGAATAGATGGATATACATATGAATATACATCAGCTACACAAATATAAACAAAAATATAAAAAATTCAGAGTGCACCATATTGACATCATAAGCAGTCAGGAGTGTGAAAGAATTAAATTCATACGTAGGTAGAGTTCAACATGATTCACAATACATTGCACACTTTTTACAAGTTGTTGCATGAATCGCGAGGAAGGCTATATAAATGATCAGCCATTAGAACTGCGGGGGAATAGAAGTCTAGGAAACTATTCCACCAGGTAGACATCGGGCTGCGCATAGGCATATAGCCTAGACCAGACAATATAACTGCAGGGGAATAGGAGTCTTAGGTACTATTACACCAGGTAGGTATCACACCGTGCATAGTTAAATAGCTTAGAGTGCGATCAGTTATTGCAACGGGTGAAAGAGATTGCAGAATCTCCTCAATAGACATTTAAGAGTGTGGTCATGTCTTGTAAGTGTTTTTTTTTTTCTCTCAAAGCAACATGCTTTACGAAACATTAAGTCTGTACCTAACAATTATATTTATGATGATCGTTCTCCGAATCATTTATTTTCGTACAAATGTAGATAGAGTTATCACATTTTATTTTTACATCGGATTTGCTGTGACAATACCACTGTGTTTGAAGTTTCAATAGTTCTGTTTAGTTAAACATGTCAAACTAACAAGCTAAATATTTGCTGAATGCGATAATTGAAATTATCATTTTCATTGCGTGATGTAGGATCTGCAGTTCTTCTCTGCATTTGTGCTTTATTGTTTTGCTTCTGTACTTTGCTGACTCCTCTGGCCACATATGTCATTAGTTAGTTATGTAACAGATGCGACCAAGCAATAGCAAGAATATATATAATAAAAAGATAAATGAAGTGTTCCAACAAAATCTTCCATCCTTTTAATTCATATTTCCTCCATTTGTTTTTATTTTCTACCATTTAACCCTCTTTTTATTCCAATTCCTGTTATCTTAAGACGTATTCAAACATTCTTAGATTTCACGTGACTTGCCAAATAAGTGTTAAAGTATTAACGTTTTGAAGTTTTAATTCGTTTCATAATAACTGAAGGCTTCTTCTGTTGTCTTTTTTTTTTGGGGGGGGGTCCTTTTCTCTCCAAGATTTTCAGAGACAACATTTTATTCAACTCTAGTTCTTGAATATTTGTGTTTTGTTTTTACACTTGCTGAATCCTTTATTGTTTGTGCGCTGGATTTATTTATTACTGGGGTGTTTTAACATGTAGGGATAGGTTATACGTACCCCTTGATGTGCGAGGTCAGTAAGTGCATTGTTTAAGCATCCAAGCCGTTTAAGAAGGAAAATATAAAGTAGTCTAAATGTATTTCTCACTAACGGTTATGAATAATCACTTTATGCTAAGTGTACGCTTTAGGCACTCAAGTCCCTTAACTGAGTTGTAAAATCCTTATTTAAATAATTTCACCGTTAACAATGGCAGTGGAAACAAATATAATTCTAGACTTTATTAATCATGATAAACCCTTCTGGCTTCTAGAACATTGTTTTGAACTGTTAAAAAATAAAACGATTAATGAATATCATACAAAAATTATTCAGTTAAAGGCAGAATAGAAAAAAAAATAGGAAAAACAGCCAGCGAAGATCAATTGTTGAATGAAGAAAAAAAAAAAAAAAAACGATAAAAACTCAGTAGTATCATTATATACAAATCAACAACATCTTGGTGCCTAAAAATAAATTACCAATATATATATTCAACCTCGACCAGACAGCACCAGTAATATTTGATAGTTTAAGGGTTATAGTGGCCTGGTCGGATAATAGATTTCATGGGAGATATATTTAAGCGCACGCACGCACACACAGACACACTTGAGTGGAGAGATTTCGTGGCTCCTCCCCCCAACCGAATACTATTTACATGTTGTACATGAGTAGGGCTGAAGGAGGTCTACTGAAGAAGTGGGGGGTTGCTTGTGGGGTGAGGGAGAGATTTCCCGATACATCGGCTCAGTGATTATTGTTACTTCACTAGTACTCTTAGTATGAAACTGCTCTGAAAGAAAACGATCCCGCACTTTAGAAACGGTTTTAGTGAAAAACTAGCAATGAAATTTGTATAATTAAAATTTTTTTCGACAATTTCTATAGAATTATTCTTATATACTTTATGTTTGTTTTTAAATATAGAGTAAGCGTACAACATGTTTCAACTTCAGACGGTTCCCCGCCTGCCGGAGCAAAACCTTGTTTAGCCCTAGAAAAATAAACTTTAAACAGTTTCGAAGTCTTCGGAACCGTACAATCAGCTTTGTGGGTGGGTGTACTGGGAGTTTCTTTTATACAGCCAATTCCGATTACTGAATCTGGGGTATAATAGCTTTGAGGTTATTTTTTACAGAATAGATATGTGGACCAAAATGTTCATCATAACGACAGCTACAATAATAATAATAATAATAATAATAATAATAATAATAATTATTATTATTATTATTATTATTATTATTATTATTATTATTATTATTATTATTTCAGCAGCAGCAGTAGTAGTGGTGGCAGTGCTGGAACTATTGGTAGTAAAATATTGTTAATTAATTATGTTAAAGTGACTTAAACTGCTTTACCCGGGAAAGTAACGGGAATTCCATTTTGGATTCCATACACTGCCACCCAAACGGATATCCAATACTACTCATGGATTTTGGATTTTCTGATGGGAATGATATGAACTATAGGCGCAGGTTCCGTAATCTTAATGAAGAAAATACGAAACTGACAAGATGTGGGCTTTAAACGCAACGCCAATAATCTTAACGAAGAAAACGCGAAACTAACAAGAACAGCCAGATAACTTTTTATTTTGATAAAGATAGGGTCGGGGGATGGGGCTAGAAGTTACATATTTTCCAGGGTTTGACTTTTGCCCAACTGGGACAAATGTTACGGTTTTGTCAATGTGATTTTCAGTTACAAAATTTTGAGACTGAATCGAATGAGAACGTGACTATAAATGCTCAAGACCTAGAAATCGGCTCCCACCCCCACCTCGCCCGCCAGCCTACGTTGATATTGATGGACGATTTGATGGTACGATTTCACCTGACCATAAAAATTGAGAAGTTTTGCAGACAAACCTGTCCGCAACACATCAGTGTACATTTTAGACACTAACTGGTAATATATATGATTTGTTTAATGTTGGCATGATTTAAAACAACAAATCAACGTAAACTCTAATGAGCTATTTACCAACATTACATAAAAATAAATTAGTTATTCAAACAAGCATGATTTGCACGACATACAAACACAGTATAATGCATAGTTACAATCAGTCAAAGCACGTGGCGCATACCTTGAAACGTGAGCAAGCAAGGCATTTAGAAACGCAGCGATTAACAGTTAATTTAGTATTTGGGTAAATGAAAACCACAACGTAGGATAATTTGTTTTTAATTTTTTTTAAAGCCCTAATAAGTTTTATTATTAGGACTAAAAAGCAAGCTTACGCCTTATTTAAAAAGGAAGAAACTAACAATATGGCACTTGTTAGTACATACGAAAAGGACAGATATAACAAAATGGTAAAACAAACTTTAGATGACGTCATCATGGCGGGTTGGGGGTATTATTTGCAGATTTTACATTTACAGTCTTTACCATTCCAGGATATAATGATCTAAACGAATTAAAAGTTCATTGTTCATTGTTAGTAGCTCATTCCATAGAACGTCAGCTGCATATTTAAAAGATTTTTTCTGAAACCAAACGTTGATGTTTTAATTCTTGGGACATCTAAAATATTTGGATATCTAAAATTGTATTTATTGTGTTTAAAACATATTAAGTCATCCAAACATTTGGGAGCATGCTTATTCGGAATTTTGAAAGTCTCTAGAGCCATAACCAGAAGTCTGAGCGCCTTCAGGGTTCGAATTTTTGACAACAGTAAGAGTTTATGATAGCTTGTTTGTGTAATCATCATGCACAAACATAAAAGCACGCTCTTTCATTTTTGTATGCTTAATAGTGTTCATGTCACTGCAGAAATGCCAGGCTAATGGACAGAAATTTAAGCTGGATAGGATAAATGTATGTAAGACTGTCAGTTATTGAGTCTAGTTAACTTCTGACCAATACGTTTTAAGACGGTTACCTTGGAGCTTTCCAACAGAGATATTTTTTTGGACATGTGAATCGAATTGCATTTGATAGTCAATGCCATTTCCAAACCTTTTAACAATGTCTTCACAGTTTATGACAGCATTACTTATGTTTAATACAGGCTTCATACTGAATGTCAATTTACGAATGGCTAGTGCTTGATGCTTTTCAGGATTGGCTTGCATTTTGTTCGAAGTGAACCAGTCACTCAAAATATTGGTCTGCGCATCATTTGTATTAATATGTCAGAGGATAAGTATTTTTACTTTATATTTCAGACACAAAGGATGGACTGATACCATTCTGCTGGAGGGGATGGAGAAGGATGGCTTTACGACTATATTTGAAAATCAAACAGGATGAAAGCCCGAACTTTTGAAAGAAAACAGTACATAAAAAGGAAAAAAAAACAAACAAAAAAACAACTCTAATAAATGAATTACGCAAAAATTGCTCTTCTTTCATACATAATATCGGCATCTCACACAGTTTAGAGGAAGTCCTGATTTACGAATATATCATGGGAGGGAAGAGCTCTGCCTGTCGGATATCTGATAAACTCGACAGATAACCGCTTTGAGAAACTTTGGGTCGACTTACGTCACCTGTACAGACGTATACTATGTGAATATTTTAGTCACTATACTATGTAATTTTGGCCATGCTGATTCCAATCAGTACAGAAGAAACGTATGCATTTGTAACTCTACAAAAACTCACATGAATATTTAGATTACATTATTGTAATTACAAATATGTAAAGATGTTTATTCAACTGCCAATACAACCAGAAAGTTAATTAAAAAATTGTGGAAGGATGTTATTTATAGAAGCTGAGCTGAAGCTTTTAATTTTGACAAATTCTTTTCATAGTTGGGAAGTTCATTTTTGAGGCGACAAGTTAAAAGTTGCTAGATGACTTTCTGCTATTGTGTCACGTAAATTTAAACTAGATGTAAGTATAACTTCAAAGCCAATCAACTTATGTTTAGATTAAATGATTTTATATATATATATATATATATATATATATATATATATATATATATATATATATATATATATATATATATATATATAAACTGACGGTTGAATCAGGTAGGGGTGGAATGATTTATTGGCATTAAATGAAAATTAAGAATGGTGAAAACCTCTTTATTTGAGATTTAATATAAATATATCAAAGAATATATTAAGATAAATGTTTAAATGTTTTTCATTTTATATTTCAAACAAAATGGATGGTATGATACCATGTTCTAAGATGGGTTGGATGGTTTTTACGATTATATTTGAACATCAAACAGGATGAAGGCCATATTTGTTGAACGTTTGAAGAAAACTGCCCA
Source organism: Megalonaias nervosa (assembly GCA_016617855.1). Lineage (NCBI taxonomy): Eukaryota > Metazoa > Mollusca > Bivalvia > Unionida > Unionidae > Megalonaias > Megalonaias nervosa. Next base: position 36,266 of record JAECUM010019772.1, read on the forward strand.
GTACATAAAAAGGGATTTAAAAAAGTTTCATACGAACGTAACGAAATAATTGCTCTTTTTTTATACAGAATATCAGGATCTCTCATAGATTTAGAAGAAGTCCTGATTTACGAATATATCATGGGGGGGGGTCTGTCTGTGTGTCGGATATATGATAATCTTGCCTGAGATAAAACCCGCTTTGTGAAATTTTGGGTCGACTTACTTCACCTCCTATAGACTTTAGTTATTACTTATGTGCCTGTTTTAGTCATTACACCATGGGCATGGTGTTTCAAATCAAAACAGGAGAAACTAAAAATATGTCATTCAGAAAAACTGATAGAAATACCTATAATACATAATTATAATTACAAATAGGCATAGATGTTTATTCATTTGCCAGTACAACAAGGAAATTTATTGGAAAATGGTGGAATAATGTTATTTATAGAAGTTCAACTGAAGTTTGTATTTGTGACACATTTTATTAAAAGTGGGGAAGTTAATTTTAAGGTGCTAGATGTCTTTCTGTTATTTTGTCATACAAACTGAAACTAGATGTAAGTGCAATTTCAAGCCAACCAATATGAATGATCGATTTCTTATTCCGAAAGCTGTGGTAAATTTATTTCTAGATTAAATTATTTTTTATGTGTGTGTGTGTGTGTGTGTGTGTGTGTGTGTGTGTGTGATTCATTGCCGGATTACCCATTAAGCACACTAAGTACGTGCTTAGGGCACCAGCCCAACAGAAGCACCAGAACAAATTCAAATTAATTTTTGATGATAAATTTCAATGAATTATATATGACCATTTCGATCTGCCTGTATGAGTATTTTGATCTGGAATGATGGCAACACTGGAATTTTCCCACCTTTTTAGCTTTTAATATTCTTTTTTTTTTTTTGAGTTTCACATTTTGTAGGAGGGGGGCACCATAATATTTTCAGTGCTTAGGTCCCTGGAAGGCATTAATCCAGCCCTGGTGTGATTACAGTAATATATGTAAGCAAAGTCATCAATTATACAATATTAGTAACGGATGGTCGGAGTCTGCGATACATCAATTAGAAGGGTGGGGTAAAGTAGAGGTAGAATGGTGAAAACCTCTTCATTGTGAGGTTCTATATAAATATATCAAAGAATATTTTTAGGATAAATGTGTAAATATTTGTCATTTATATTTCAAATATAACGGATGGCATCATACTACGCTTTTGAATAGGGAGTTGGGGTGGTTGGTTTTACAGCTATATTCGAAAATCAAACGGGATGAAGGCCCCGTTTGTTGAACTTTTGAAAGAATACTGTCCAGTTCATAAACAAAAATGGTTCAAAATGCCTAACGCAGAAATTGCTCTTCTTTCATACAGAATATCGGGATCTCACACAGATTAGAGGATGTTCTGACTTACGAATGCATTATGGGAGGGAGGAGTTCTGTCTGTGTGTCGGATATCTATAACCTCTGTTGAGATAAAACTCGCTTTGACAAACTTTGGGGCGACTTACGTCACCTGCTACAGACGTATAATATTGCCTATGTTCCTATTTTAGTCATTACAAAATGTATTTTGGCCATGCTGCTTCAAATCGACACAGAATAAACTTAGTCTGGTTCCCTGCTTCGTATGCTCCCTGCGTTGCACTTCGTATAGCGGAGTACAACGCAGGGAGCATACCAAACTATACATTGTAATTCGTTAAAACTGATAGGAATATATTGATTACATTATTGTAACTACAAACAGGAAAAGATGTTTATTCAACTGTCAATACAACAAGGAAATTAACTGAAAAAAAAGGAGGAAGGATGTTACATATAAAGTTAAGCTGAAGTTTTTATTAAGACAGATTCAATTTAATATATATATATATATATATATATATATATATATATATATATATATATAGTATATATATATATATATATATATATATATATATATATATATATATATATATATATATAAAGAATACAAATCATATGGCGAATAACAACCCTTTCAAGCGCACTGGATCCAGCAAGGGATCACGTGTGTCAGGGATTGACTGAGATAAATACAATAAACTGACGACGAACAGTGCAAAACAAGTATCTAACCAGCCTGAGCGCTTTCTTAATGAGTCTTTTTCAAAGGCATATACAAAACATAGACAAAACAAACAAATAAAACACAAAAACCGTTGTGTTTGCAAAACTCTACACGGCTGTTTCTACATGAATTAAATCTTTAAATGTATTATGTCTCAACCAGCCTATATCAACTTGTTGCGGATACTGGAAAATATTTGTGTTAACCTAGAAATCGATGAGCGATAGCGACATCTTTTACTTTGTGTACATTTTTGTAAGCGGCAAATTATATCCCGGATATTTCATTCTTATAGTAGTAATTGAAGGCTGCTAAGAAAATTTAGAAAAGTTTTGAAAAGAAAATGTGTCGGCTGCAAAGGATAATTCCACTTGTGCATGGCTGTCTTTTTCTAGTCTTCTTGGTTTAAACCGCTTGGTTTCAATGTTCTAAGGCGGCGTATCCAGTAAGATTCCTTTTCCTTCCTGGTTTGCAGCCGACACATTTTCTTTTCAAAACTTTTCTAAATTTTCTTAGTAGCCTTTAATTACTACTATAAGAATGAAATATCCGGGATATAATTTGCGCTTACATAAATGTACACAAAGTAATAGATGTCGCTATCGCTCATCGATTTCTAGGTTAATACAAATATTTTCCAGTATCCGCAACAAGCTGATATAGGCTGGTTGAGACATAATACATTTAAAGGTTTAATTCATGTAGAAACAGCCGTGTAGAGTTTTGCAAACACAACGGTTTTTGTGTTTTATTTGTTTGTTTCGTCTATGTTTTGTATATGCCTTTGAAAAAGACTCATTAAGAGT
>JAECUM010019773.1:0-57027 GCA_016617855.1 Megalonaias nervosa
ATATATAAAATCAAACTTTAATTTAAATGTATATTTGGCTTAATTATAATATGGAGGAATTATGAGATTATCTGCCATTAAACCCTCTAAAGTCAGATTCGATCTCGACAGAATACCCCCTCAATTACCAAGGGGAGCTTTTGCTTGATTTAGCAAATAAAACTTTAATCAATCGTATCAGTGAAGCCATGAGAGGATTTCGCGATGATGGTGCAGCTCATGTATGGTCAACTTGCAGATTTGTACGCGACTCTGGTGGCGTTGTCAATGTTACAATGAATAATAAGCGAGCAGCGACAATTATTAATTATCTCGACGCTGAACGAAAATATATTTTCAGATAAAATTTATCGTGGCAACAGACGACGACGTATGGATTATCCGTGACAAACGTGATCATATTCACGTGTCTCGTCAGGATCATAGTGGAGGTATTGTAACGATAAATAAAAATTCAAAACCAGGAATACTTGCTGAAATTAATAGACCTTATGTATCGGCAGTTGTTTATGCGATATATACACTGAATGATAAACCCAACGTTGATAAACTTCTACCAATGAAAATTTCTCGCCTGAATTTTGTTGCTGAGCTAGTTACAGAACATTTCACAAACGCGAAACGAGGAAACGGTTTAACTGATCTAAGGCGTAAAAAAATAAATGAATGGGCAGAAACAGTAAAAGATTCTGGAGCGTCTATCAGCGACGTTGCTGAACTGGAAAATAATTAAGATTTCGAATAAAAGTGACATTAACCGGAGAAATTTTATACGAATCGAAATATAAAAGAAATGGAACTTTGATAGAAATTATTGATCATAAAGTAAACGCGTGGACTTCGGATATGACAATGTTTCTACAAAATCGAACTGTTAAATTCTATAGCGGCAATATGTTTGATTTTATCGGAAATATTACTAAAAATGATCCTGTATCGGTGTGGTTGTTTCAGAGTTCGGAATGTGGAAATTATGATCAGTTTGTACGACCTAACGGAGATATGTACCGTATGGAATCTCTACACGATAATATGAAAAATATCGCAATAAAATATGAAAAACGGGGATAAAATCGACTCCGATTAAATCGAACGATTACTCAGTAATTGTTTTACCAATCCGTCAGTCGCTGCCCGCGCTGCTCAGAAGAAAAATTCATGGAAACCAACACGATTGGAATTTCTTGAAGATATCCAACGCAGTTGTATCGAGTACGGACATGCTTGGATTATGGAACATAAAATACGACCGCAACGATTTTACATCGGTTGATATGGTTGCATGTTATCCTGGAAGTTTTCTTGGATACGGAGAATGTTCTGAGTATTTCAAAAGATTTGGACATCCAGCGCATGAGATTACAAGAGTTGCGATAAATGGACCATTACAGGATAATTTTGGTTTGACAGGGTTTGCTCGTATTGATTCATTTGAGTTTTCACAGAACCTACATTCTATCGTTTATGTTTGGCTTGGAAGACAATTTTTCAGAAAAACGTTGGGGTCCAATAGTGTTATTGAGATATATGATCGATTCTGGTATTTTGATTTCTCTGACATTGACCGAGGCAATTATATCGTATAATACACAGAAGAATATTTGGTTACCACCGCAAAAGAAATATACCAATTACGAAAACTATTACGTAACTGATTGCGAAAATAAACTTGCAAAAGATCTAGGACGAAAGATTATTGGTAAATTTACACAAGGATTGCATATGATCATAAACGACACTGTTGTAGATTGGTTATCGATGATGAGGAATTATATTGTATTATTGCCGATACTACAGCGAAATAAACTTTTATAAATCGAAATGATGATTATATACCCGATGGAACTAAATTAGGTACAATCGTGAGTTATACTGAAGGTGAATCACCGCAGTTCACTCATTTACGATCTTTGATGCTTGAATATGTTTCGATATATTTATTATCGATGATAAACAGATTTTCTGATACCGCGGTTAGGGTCGCTACAGATTCATTATATATCAATAAAAAATACACAGAATCACTGAAATAGTTAAAAATTTGCAATGACGCTGGTTGGGGATCGTGGAGAATAAAACCAGAACAGATTCTTGATTATTCTGTGTCGGCCGATTACAGACCAGAGGAAATATTTTATAAAAATAATCGTTTATCGGAATTATCATCGGCTCTATCTGTGTTTGATCCTGTAACCCGTCTTAAGACCGTTTATCTCAACGGGTGCGGTGGTTCTGGTAAAACAACACGTGCGATTGAATTATTTCGACGATTAAATAAATCCGCCGATATGATTTCTTTAACACCCACACATAGACTTGCACGAGAAATGGACGAACGTGGACTTAATTCGTGTACATATCACAGTTTCTTTCGATGGAAGGGAGATACGTGGACTCCTGAGCGAATGGCTGAGAGACATATTCCTAAGATTATTATTTGGGATAAGATCTGTACGGTATCGTTGGAGGTATTAAAAATATTTCTCGATTGGTTGTTAACGAAAAATACTGCGATTATCATCATGTGTGGTGATCATGGACAACCTTCACCTTTTGTTGAATCATCTCCAAAGTTCGTAAATCATTATGAGGAAATAACTGATGATTATAGAGTTATTGATGAAACGCTGAAAGAATTTAAAAGATTGATCAGACTGCAGCCAGATTGAATTCACTGTAAGACAATGAGTGAAATAATTTCGGAAACTCCGATGAATGATTTTTTGAATTTATGGAAACCAACTGATTTGATAGTCGCAAGTCGGAAGACAGTTCGTGATACACTTCAGGAGAAATCATTTCTGTTACACAAGGAAAGATTTTCGGATTTGCTTGTTCCTCTTTGCTATCGCCCAGCAGATACACGAAAGCAAAATATAAAAGTTCATATTCCAAGAACGAATGAGAATCAAAAACTTGTATTTAATGATATTGTTGCTGTTGATGTTAGCGCAGTTGAAAATGCGTTGAAGATGGATAAGTCACCATGGACGTTTGGTTACGCTATACCGTTTCACTCGTCACAGGGATTAACTATTTCTGATATAAATATCTGGATTGTCGATGATCGGATTGAATGATCAAATTTAGTTTATCTAGCGATATCGAGAGTCAGAAAAATATCTCAGCTGAAGAGAGTTGTAACAGATCACATAATGACCGAGGATATAATTGATATAAACATTAAAGATGTTGTCAAAAAAAAAAAAAAAAAGATGAACTTGATTTTGATCTCGATATTGATTTTATCATGACGCTGACACAAAAACAGAATAATCATTGTGCAAGCTGTAATATAGTAATGATGTGGCAATATTCGAATAATAATTCAAAACAATTCACCGTGGATAGAATGAATAGTAATCTCGGTTACACACGTCAAAATGTGATATTGATCTGTCTTGAGTGTAATCGACGTAGGGGTTCTAGTGTTCTGCTTTTACAGAAGTGAAGCCGGTGGTAATTGTGTATCTTCGGGAATTACTTGTAACTGTTCGCGTATAAATCCACGCTAATGAGCAGGTGAATCTAGTTTGCAGATTGCAGGTCTACCCGTGGATCTTACCACGCTGGAAATTTTATGTGTGGTCACACCCCAATTAGGATCAGTTGCTCCTCTTTTTACCACCTTCAAGTTCACCAGGTTCATATAAATATCTTACAGTAACATTACCTAATACAGTTTGTTTTGAGGAAGAGTCACGTCGTTATATTGGTATATTTTTTGTGATCGCGCTGATGGGTTTCATGGACGTTGCACAAGTAATTTCATTATTTGACGCAGCTATCACACTTGGTAGTCTTGCAACCCATTCACGAGATCTTTTGTCCACGGACTTAAGGTCAGTGGATATTTCCTTTGCATATTGATATCCAAATAATCTCTCAGCAAGTGTTCGATTAAATCGTTCAACGATTGCCTGATCTCGATTAATTGCAGTATGTCCTCGTCTGATTTTGACTTTATGTTTTTTTCATCAGAGATGATACTGCACCAAGAAATTCTTTGCCAGGATCAACCTGTAGTAGCTGTGGATATCGTAGACTACCGCGTTGATAAATTCGTTCCAAAGCAGATGCAACTTCAGCTGCTGTTTTTGTTGATAATGGTTCTGCTTCGTTATATCTACTTGACGTCTACGTGTTTTAATAGCATCATGAGGTAAAAACAAAATATCTGCTTGGTGAACGTCTTTGGGAGTACTGACATCAAAATTTGCGTACTGAATCTTTTTAGGTGATGGTAGATAAATTTGCCATATTGCCTGTCGTGCTAACCAATTTGCAGCAACAGAACGTGTGACATTTGCTGCATCAGCAAGTTTACTAATCACTGCATTACCTCTCCAGTATCCATCCTCTTGGACTATAATAAATCGATTCCATTACAATAATTATGTATGATTAATTACCAGCTCCTAGCATTAGTTTACCTTTCATTTGCTGATTTTACTAGGAAGCTAGCAAGTTTTTCTCTGAGAGATTTATTTTTTATAGAATTTAACGCGTGAATCAACTTCACGTCTGCAATATGTCGTTGTTGTAAATCTTTGTTTTTATATGCAGCATCATGAATATGGCACGTTTGATCAATCGCATTTATTGGATACTCTCCGGGGCTTGATTGGTCTCGTTCGTCAAGTCGGATATCAAGTCGGGTTCCAGGACCAAAATAATTATATTCAGGATGTTTTTCTCCTGGGTATCTAGCCCATGGAGTCCCTGGTAATTTTCTCAGTGAAGCAGCGATATCACCAACTGTCTTCGTATGAGAAGAAATAAATTTGTATTTGCCTGTACCACATTTCACACACTTGCCTGTAAGTGCAAGTTTTTTAATTTTTGTTGTTATTGTTGTTAATCCACTGGTGGGGGTAAATGCTCTACATCGAACGCAATATATATCCATATTATTTATTATACTTGTACAATATAGATGTAATTAATTTCTCAGCGGTACGAAAGCAAGAGCCAACCAAGCATCATGCAGCATTATCAAATTCTATCAGAGCAATTATCGTAGGTTCATCTGGGTCTGGTAAGACGCAATTATTTCTTAATCTGATAATGAGATGGCTAAAGTGGGATAAGTTATACTTAGTGGCAGCATCTGTAGATGATCAGCGATGCTACGATGTACTTACAGATTTTAATGAAGAAGCGAAGTCGTTAGATGAAGATAAATATGAAGATGATGATGATATTATTGATTTTATCACCGATATTGATGAAGCTCCATATGTGGATGATCTCGATGGACGTATTAATAATCTCGTAGTATATGATGATGTGATGCTGGACAAACAATCAAATCCAGCTCGGATATTTTCCCGAGGCAGACACAAAAATACAGACGTAATTTATGTTACTCAGCGATGTACACAAATACCTAAAGTGATCAGAGACAATTGTAATCTCTTAGCTGTGTTTAATGGAGTCGATACACATACTCTGCGAAAAATTCATCAGACTTGGTGTTCAGGGGATATGGATATGATTAAATTCAAAAATTTCTTTTCAAAAGCGTAAGCTACCCCACACGGATTCATCACGATAAATTTACATGATCCTCGTTCGAGATATCGTGTAGGTCTCAATAAAATATTTGATTGAAAAACACAGCAGCAGGGAGGGTGACGACAACGAATGAGTGAGCGGCTACATAAACAAAGCACGCCATAAAAAAAACAAAAACAGAAAAAACAAAAACGAAGTAACCGAAATAAGCTAACCTGATTGGAAAAGTTTCGGATCGGTTCGAAATTTCGGTTTTGACGTTATTGACGTTTGTATTTTTTGTCTCCGTAGAAACGTTAGTTTTGCGAACGGACACTTCTAACCTTTGTAGGATCCACCCTCCATGTTGCTCCTTTGCATTGTACAGTAGGTACTTAATGAAAAATAACAATATGGTATGACACATAATCAGTCATTCCTTTTACATTGTACAGTAGGTACTTAATGAAAAATAACAATATGGTATGACACATAATCAGTCATTCCTTTTACATTGTACAGTAGGTACTTAATGAAAAATAACAATATGGTATGACACATAATCAGTCATTCCTTTTACATTGTACAGTAGGTACTTAATGAAAAATAACAATATGGTATGACACATAATCAGTCATTCCTTTTGCATTGTACAGTAGGTACTTATTGAAAAATAACAATATGGTATGACACATAATCAGTCATTCCTTTTGCATTGTACGGTAGGTACTTATTGAAAAATAACAATATGGTATGACACATAATCAGTCATTCCTTTTACATTGTACAGTAGGTACTTAATGAAAAATAACAATATGGTATGACACATAATCAGTCATTCCTTTTACATTGTACAGGTACAGTAGGTCCATTCCTTTTACTCTTTAGAAGACGTCCTTATTGGAACGTAATAGTACACCTCTGTAAAAGAAGTACGTGTGTTTAATGAATACAAATGGTTTCGTACCAATATGATGTTAATTTATTTTTGAGATATTTCAAACTTTTATTATATATATTTCGCCGGATTTACAGTTTTGAAGTATATATAACTATTGTGTTTGGTGTCTGCCTCTTCCAAGTGCAGATCGAATAGTACCATTTCTCCTTTTATAGCTTCATTCTAATCAACATTATAATGAAATGTTTACGTTCTCTAAGTTTCTTTTCTTTTCCCTTTTGTTTATTTTATTACTACTTTTTTTCTTGTCGTATCATCAATGTTACTTTGTATACCCAACACGTAAAAAGAATTTTCTTACGTGCTCAGTATATATTAACATATAACGTGCAATTCTCTTTGGAACGATATTCCATTTGGCTTTCATATCAGACTTACTGATCAATAATAATAATATTAATAATAATAATAATGAGGACTTTGTATAGCGCCTAATCTTTAGAAGCTCTAAGCGCTTTCTAACATTTGACAACACTTAAAAAACATATATAATGATATGATTACAAAAATAAAAGCAAACACCACGAAATTAGAAAACAGAAAACATGCCTTGATCATATCTTTACATTAACATTTTATATTCCTTAGCGCAACACATCAATGTAATATTAGCGGTCACAAGCCTTTTGTTTAAAAAAACATTGAGAGGCATCTCTCTCTCTCGCGTTTGATTCAGGGGTAACATATCTTAAATTGTGCAATGACTGTAGACCCTCTGTAATACATGTACGTGTTCTATGAAAATGTATAATGACTGTAGACCCTATAGAATACATGTATGTGTTCTATGAAAATGTGTAATGACTGTAGACCCTCTAGAATACATGTATGTGTTCTATGAAAATGTGTAATGACTGTAGACCCTCTAGAATACATGTATGTGTTCTATGAAAATGTGAAATGACTGTAGACCCTATAGAATACATGTATGTGTTCTATGAAAATGTGTAATGACTGTATACCCTCTAGAATACATGTATGTGTTCTATGAAAATGTGTAATGACTGTAGATCCTCTAGAATACATGTATGTGTTCTATGAAAATGTGTAATGACTGTAGACCCTATAGAATACATGTATGTGTTCTATGAAAATGTGCAATGACTGGAGACCCTCTAGAATACATGTATGTGTTCTATGAAAATGTGCAATGACTGTAGACCCTATAGAATACATGTATGTGTTCTATAAAAATGTGTAATGACTGTAGACCCTATAGAATACATGTATGTGTTCTATGAAAATGTGTAATGACTGTAGACCCTCTAGAATACATGTATGTGTTCTATAAAAATGTGCAATGACTGGAGACCCTCTAGAATACATGTACGTGTTCTATGAAAATGTGCAATGACTGTAGACCCTATAGAATACATGTACGTGTTCTATGAAAATGTGCAATGACTGTAGACCCTATAGAATACATGTATGTGTTCTATGAAAATGTGTAATGACTGTAGACCCTCTAGAATACATGTATGTGTTCTATGAAAATGTGCAATGACTGGAGACCCTATAGAATACATGTATGTGTTCTATGAAAATGTGTAATGACTGTAGACCCTATAGAATACATGTATGTGTTCTATGAAAATGTGTAATGACTGTAGACCCTATAGAATACATGTATGTGTTCTATGAAAATGTGTAATGACTGTAGACCCTCTATAATACATGTATGTGTTCTATGAAAATGTGTAATAAAGCAATAAAGTAATACCTAAAACAAATGCCTAGAAACAAAAGGCAGGCGTCAATTATTGACGTTTTAATAATTAGTTTTCACATGAATCATGTAAATTTTCAGTGACTTACCTTTCATGCCCTGGAGCTATTCGATATTCTGGGTAACTCAGAGCATTCTATGCTAGTTATACTATACGACAAAGGGTACACATTTTTCCGGAAGAAAAAGAAAATGTTTGATTAAAACATCCCTCTTGATTAAATGGAGTAAAGGAATCGTTTAAAAAGCGATTTTAAATACGATTACAGTCCGAATCATGTCCGATAATGATGGAGAAGTCGGGCGTTGATAAGTGTTGATTTCAAATCGAAATTGAATGACAATCAAGATTTGGACTCATCGTTAGACTAAGATTTCAAATGCAGCACAACAATACAGGTTGGAATACAGAAATAAACTGAATAGACAACCACAATCTTTACAATAAACTTACAGTTAGTTAAACCTTTTATTTATAGATGTTAGTCTTAGAAGTCTGTGGGATACGATAGTTCTGATGTTTATTCATTGCATATTCCCAACACTATCAGTCAGCGCAAAACATATGTTGAAGAAAATAAAATTCTCTTTATTTCAGAATGAAAACAATCATTAATTTGATAATATACATAACTTGGAGCATTTTATGTACAAGTTCAATTAGTAAATAGTCGCTGTTCAAAATTATTAAGTTGGCAATTTCCCTTTACAGATGAATGCAAGCATGATTTGCATTGGTAGGGAAAAATGGAGTACGGAATAATGGAGAAAAATTCTATGTAAATATAAAATATATCATAACACGACAATAGACGTTTATTTGGAAAATATAAGTAATTATTTCATTCGTTAAGTGGAAACACTTTATATTGTCACGAGTGATAATAGGATATTTCTTCTTCACTCGTGTAATTTGTTCTACTCAAATATCTACTGAAAACAAAACACATATCTTCCATTTCACGATGGATTTAAGCACTAACGTAACACAAACCAGTTCAGATTGTTTCATGGTGATAGTGTATAATCGTTGTTTCATGGTGATAGTGTATAATCATTGTTTCATGGTGATATTGTATAATCATTGTTTCATGGTGATAGTGTATAATCATTGTTTCATGGTGATAGTGTACATTCATTGTTTCATTGTGATGTTATTGTTTCGTGGTGATAGTGTATACTCATTGTTTCATGGTGATAGTGTATGCTCATTGATTCGTGGTGATAGTGTATACTCATTGTTTTATGGTGAGAGTGTATATTCATTGTTTCATTGTTTCATTGTGATAGTGTATAATCATTGTTTCATAGTGATAGTGTATAATCATTGTTTTGTGGTAATAGTGTATACTCATTGTTTCATGGTGATAGTGTATAATCAATGTTTCGTGGTGATAGTGTATAATCATTGTTTCGTGGTGATAGTGTATAATCATTGTTTGGTGGTGATAGTGTATACTCATTGTTTGGTGGTGATAGTGTATACTCATTGTTTCATGGTGATAGTGTATACTCATTGTTTCGTGGTGATAGTGTATAATCAATGTTTCGTGGTGATAGTGTATAATCATTGTTTGGTGGTGATAGTGTATACTCATTGTTTGGTGGTGATAGTGTATACTCATTGTTTCATGGTGATAGTGTATACTCATTGTTTCGTGGTGATAGTGTATACTCATTGTTTCGTGGTGATAGTGTATACTCATTGTTTCATGGTGATAGTGTATACTCATTGTTTTATGGTGATAGTGTATACTCATTGATTTTAGCTCTACACTATTTACATGTCTTTCATGAAATGGAAAGGAAGAGACGTTATAGATGCACATTATACTTTTGTCCAAATTGAAAAAAAACAATATATTTCCCATTTGATCAATAACACGATCTACACGTGTAATTTACCCTTTCCCTCTTACGAGCACCAAGATATAAACAGTATAATGTGCATGCGTGGTTTTTAGAAGTCATTTTTTCAGATCTCTGCTGGTCTATTCAATTTTTACATTACTTATTGTCTTCATTTTGGACTAGCCGTGAACTGGCAAGTTTGTTTGTTAGCTGAGAAAACGAACGAGATTAACAAGACTAAAGGACCTTGAAAAGAACATTTAAAATTCAGTGTGAGAATTCAGTGATCATTGATCTCGTGCAGCCACGACCTACATCTTCTATTCGGGGGTGGGGTCGGCTGGGTGGGCCACGTGGCCGAGTGGTCCAAATCGTTCACTGTTACGGATCACTGCCGTCTCACCCCTGTCTGCGTGGGTTCGAGTCTCGGGCTCGCCCAGTGTGGGTAAGTGAGAAAGCTTGCCAGTAGCTTCTCGTGGATCCGTTGTTCTTTCCGGGATTTTTCCCGGGTTCTTGCTCCACCATTTATACTGGCCGCCATGTATAGCCTATCTTGTGCTGAAAAATGGCGTTAAACCCTATAACAACAACATCTCCTATCCGGCTCATCTCTAATGTTATCGAAAATGCTCATCATGTTTCATATCCACAGTACACTTGTCCCCATCTGCTTCCACACAGCAAAATATGTGCAATATTCGAGATGCATTGTCATACATTAACATCAAAATGGAATATGTTATCTAAAAAGTCGCACGGATAGATAATATTCAAGAGATGTTCACCGCTATATCGTCCAAAGTGGGACATCTAGAGTTTCAAAGGTAATGAATTTACTTACAGAAGTAGTTAACTAAGCAGGATTTCTTAGACGTAAGTACACAAGAGGTCAAATTATGGAACTCTATGTTGTCAACACAAGAGGTCAAATTATGGAACTCTAATATATATGCAGGTCTATGAGAGGATTTGGACGGTCTCATTATCAGATTGATGAGGGACAATTAATTGTTCTTTGTTTCAACGAAGTCTCCTTACCAGGCCTGCAGTCAAATGACAGCCTCAGAGCACGATTTCATCGAAAACAAGCTGGCAACTCCTAATGCGCCTGATATAGAAATAGTGCGTGCTCATAGTTTGTGAAGGCCGAAAAGGGAAAAATAAATCGTGCCCGTGTAACCAATTGTAGCTGAGAGAGAGAGAGAGAGAGAGAGAGAGAGAGAGAGAGAGAGAGAGAGAGAGAGAGAGCGTGTTAGTGGCATGAAAATGTTAAGTTGAGGGACAGCCATTACGAACGTTTAGAGCAAATACTGTTCAACACAGACCAAGCGAGAAACACCCTAGAAATACTCTGGTTAAGTGTAAACGAGAGAACAGAAAGACTTGTGGGAAATGGAAAATCTGTACATAGATGGCGAGGTTGTCCTTACACCCAAGACACCAACTTGCTAGCAACCACTCACACACACGCGATCATAACAAAATATACAAAAGTTTCCCCGAGAAACAGTTTCAGACATATTTGCATACAACGTTCGACATAAGAGCTACCAATACTGGCAGACAGAGGAACGCTTAGGTCAAGCAATGGGGTACAAGACAAATTCTGATATAGGATATCAGTGGATGAACCTCCGAAAAGAAAAAATCGAAAGACTTTGGGATTTTGTATAACAAATATGCTATAATTAAAGTTAAATTTAGCAGGCATAGCAAAGGTTTGAACAAATTTAGCGGTATTCTAAAATAATCCCAACGCTGGAAGTGTTCATGTGACTATGGTGGCCTGTGACATAGTGATGTGTTAATAGCCTTTTGTTGAATCACAAATATACAATCCAAGAATATATCCTTACTTGAAATTTCACTATAAATCCAAGTCTCTATTTCCAACAATGTTATTTTTGTGCACGTTGTATTTGCAGAGAAGAATAATTTGAATCAAACAATTTGAATAAATCAATTCCAGCACAGTGAAATACTAAACACAACAATAATAGAACTGATTCAGATCAGACTTACATCACGAAAAAATATTGTTACCAACAAAGAAGAGTTTATAGTCCTCTACTTGATACGGTCACAATTAACATTTTCTTTAAAATTATCTTTTGGAGAAATTCATTATGGAAAGTGTTCCAAATGTTTGCAAGATAAAGTCTTAGTTATAATTAGAAAGCCTATTACTAAAATTATAATCAGGAGTAGAAGTAGTATATGGGGCCACTTTAGCTTCAATGGAAATCCCAGTCAAAAAGGTCGTGGACCACTTTGGCGTCAACATGGAGTGAATGGGGAATTGAACATAGCGACAAGGGATTGGGCCACTTCAGCGTCAATGAGACCTTAACGTTAAAAATGGGTATATGAAATTTGACGTCAGTGGGAATTTAACATGGGAATGTCACCTGGAGGTCAATGGAAGTTGAACATGGGTGACATCATGGGGTTTATAGGGTCAAAACTATTTATAGGGTAAAATGTACTTGTAGGGACAAAGGGTTGATAGGGACAAACATAGACATACAGAAACAAACAAATACACATCCAAACACACAGAAGAGAGGACAGAGATCTTCCAAAGAAAGACTCGGAGACAGAATAGAGACTCCAGTCAGAAAAGTCTATTGTATGGGTACAAAACATTTATTCAATTATATACATGGACTGTCTGGCCTGTGTTATGGTCTAAACACTATCCATTTAATACATACAAATTAGGACATGGAACAAACCTATTTATAAGTTATTTAGTTCTTGGATCTAGTAAACTACTTTTAAAATTAAAGTTCATGCATTCAAAAGAACACTTCATATACAACTTATTTACATTTCATAAAATAATGCCATTTTCTTTCACTCTATATTAAATGTTCAGTTTTAAGAAAAAGCTAAAACAAACAAAGTAACAAACAATCAAATAGGACACAGTTCATGTTTCTCTTTTAATCAGTCACACACGTTTTTCAAAATCGGGTCAGCTACCACTTGTGTGGCCAGCGTAGATGTTTCCCGTCACGTACTCTCTTTCATTCGTACATCTGCTGTTATGTCCATTGTGCTAGGTAAATTTATCGATAAGCATATCAATGGCTGTTATTGTCTTCTTCCCATGAAGGTACAACGTATGCCATATGAATGATCACTTTTCCATCGTTGATGTCAAATTTGTCTCTCATCGTATGCACGTCTTCAATAGCCCTCAATAATTTCGAAGAAGTTAATTCTGCAGGTGTACTAAACCCGAGATATACAGGAGAGTTCAAACTGTCGTGATACATAGATAGTCTCAAACGACCTCGATCTTTGACTTGACACTGACGTTTGAGTTCCTCTAACAGTGAGTCAAATAAGTCTGTAATGAAATCTGCTGCTTCCTTGGCTGGAACGTCAGACACAAAGTCTTTAAATTTCACCGTGTAGGTTTAAGTTGTGGTCTTAAATTTTCTCGAAGTCACCGTCTGAGTCATTTGGATACTAAAATACTCCTTTAGGTCTACTGAATCATTTTCCTTCTTGGACGCACTTTGCTGTGACGGTATGGTGGTGGAAGAGGTCAATGATGTTTGTTCCTTCTCTTTTGTCATCTGCGGAGAGTGATCCATCTTTCTCAGTGTCCTCGCAATGAGATGTCGTTCTTTGAAGTCGTCCTTTATATACTGGGTGATATCAGAATATCCATAAGGTAAAGTCTTGTAGTCTGAAAGTCCCACTAGTTGCACAAAGTTTTCCATGGCGTTAGTAAATAAACAACTAAGATGTGGTACTGCATTGGTAAGAACTTCAGAAATATCAAAGCTTTTATGTGTATCCCCTCATTTTCCCTGTTCCACCCTTTATTAGTGCTTAAGTATGTTCCCTAAAAACACAAACAATTTTGAAAAATCAGAATTTTGAATTGAAGTTTCTGTCAATTTATAATTTTTTTCAAGTTGTTGGTGCATGGCAGATTACATTCGCATACCTTCTCAAAGTGAGAACCATTTCTACACTTGTCATTGCCTTTGTTAAATTTTGCTTTGTTGGTTAGTCTTCGCTAATCGTTAATTCTATTTGTTTATGTATTTCTTTTTATAGAAGATGTAAGATTTTTTATTGTTGTAACGGTATTTATGTTGTTTAGTCTGTTGCTGAGAAATAAAATATCTATAACAAAGTACTTAAATTTGTTCAGTTTTCTTATTTCAAGCTCTACACAAAGAACTAAGTTTGTCTTGCAACGGGATCGAAAATCTAAGTTATGCGGACGTGAAGGAAAACATACCTGTGTTAGTACAGTTTGCTGTCTTTGTGTTCATTCTAATCATGCTTGCTTATATCTTTGTGTTTTAGAGATCATATTTCTTCTGATGTAAATGCATGCATCAATGTACAGACAGTTTGGGTTATCTTCCTTGAGATTCACTGTACTTTAGCTTCTTTACTACATACAAACCCCAAACTCACTAGTTTGAAGAGAGAAAAACAAAACTACTCTCATGCTATTGTAACGTAACATTGTTTACTGGATTTGACGTTGTCCAGAATTTATTTTTTAAAATATTTTTTATAAACAACTAATAATAGAAACATTGTACCATGTTCTTGACATTGTTTCAAAATCAGTGACAGTTTTGGAAAACAACTTTTTTGTTATCTTTCTCAGAGTAAGAATCATTAAGTTGATTCAAGGTCAAACATGGACTACGTGAGAAATAGCATATATCAATTGGTAACAAACGTCTAGGTTTTTCCAGAAGAATGAACTTTTGACCCTCATCCGGGAATTTGTTTTGCGTCTTAACAGTTGTTGTGATAACGGTTTATTCAGTGGGGCTTAAAGCACTTGACACGTTAAGTTGTATTATGTTGTGACCAGTTTGGGTTGAATTTTATATTCCTCAAATTATTGAATTCAAGTGATTATTTTATTTGGGAATACAAAAGTGTTCTGACAAAATTCTTGGATAAAGACATTCGTTGGAATTTATACTGAATTCAAAACTGGAATAATATTTTCTGTGATTCAACAAGAGACCGTTGACACAGTAGCACTTCGCTGACCACAACAGACGTCATCGCCTTCAATGTGGGATTTCATTAGGACTTGAACTCAATTTCATTCAGGACTTGTATTACTAGGATTTCTATTTTTAATTCTTGGATTACTTTTTGGATTTAATTCGTAAAACCGTAAGTTCTATTTTCTTAATTTTTCACTCTGTCTTCTTGGGAAATAAATTATTTGTTAAATGTTACAAAGCTTGTTGTCTTCACTCTTTTCTGTTACTTATTTTAATAGCATAGACTCGTAACACGGTTCACAGCATAGGATTGTAAATTCACACTCCAGTCAGTCTGCACTGCAATGGTAAAAACGCAAGAGCCTAGGCAAAACAATGCATAAGTCGTTAGAAGCAATTTTATTGGCTACACCTATTTTCTACCACCTTAGCTTCAAATCTCCTTCAGTCGTTATTCGCACAGTGAGAAGACCAGACGTGTTTTTCTCCGCCTGACCACTGCACTACTTGCCTTTAATTTATATCGAAACAAATGTGTCACTCATTGTAAATGACTTCATTGGCTAACCGATATTTTCCACCGCCTTAGTTTCAAATCAGTTTCAGTTGTTATTCGCACAGCGAGAAGATAAGACGTGCTTTTATGTACCTAACCACTAGTCACTTTACAAACAATAAAACTAATGCACAATCATACCATGGGCGACTCGTGGAAATTATGTCAGTCTTATTGCGAAATACGTCGCGACATGTTTGGCTGCACTATTCTGTGAGAACTTTACATCGACGTTTCTGACAGAATGATTTTAGTAGACTATGTCTCCAATTCACTCTTTTGATATTTTACAATAGTGGGTTTTTCTCCTATAAGAGTAATTATTTCAATGAGATGTGTATTTTTGAAATTGCTTAAGGAAAATATACCATACAATCGTAAGAGTCGTGATATTTTGAAAAGTAGGAATAAATTCTCTCTCAATCTCCGTCATAGTAATTTTGATTGAAGTCCTAATGGCATCTGTTTCCTTTTAAAGATACCTTTCCATAATTGTGATCAATACTTCACCATAATTACGTGAACTGTTCCGTTTGTCACGTAATATCTTTTGCAAAACCTACACCCTAAATTTGTTGAACGATTTTTTTTTCTTCCATCAGTAAATCGTTAGATACAAAAACATTTTGAGTTAGCTTGAGCTTATACCCTTCAGGTATCTTAGCTTTATTATATTTTGGGACTATAATGCGTCACGGAAAAAGTATCCAACATTAGATCTATCGTTTTTCAGAAATGAAAGAAACACGCGGATTTTTCAAGAAAGACGCGAATGACTTAAACTATGTAACCCTGCCTATGGTTAACTCGGAATCCTAAACCAAAACATGCGTTCAGAAAAACTGTAACAATGTTCGACCTATTTTCTCTCAGTTTAGACTGTCGATAGAATAAGGTATATTTTGGTGCTGCTTTTTGTTTTTCCCGCCCTTAGATTTGTGAAAACTTTGCAACATTGTTTGTAGTGTGTGCTGTGAAACACGGGACATCTCTTAAATTTGGGATACAGAGCAAATGTTAAGCTGTCAGGCGACAATAAATATCATACTACCTTTTCATGAAATATATGAATGAATGAAAACAATGAACATTTTGTCACAGAATGTATGGTTTTCATAATCATCTTTGTCCAATATAACCGCAAAAAAATAACAGAACCAAAAATGGTGTCCTACGTTTTTTTAAATTTTTTTTATCATTCTTTCTTTCTTTCTTTCTGTAATGTAAAGTCAATCTGCCAGTTTCTCGAAACACTCCAGGCTAAGGTGCCGCCCATTCTACTGTCACCAAATGCCGTAACATACACTTATAACGTGAAGAGTCTGTGCTTTGCTGTGGTAAATTTCGAGAACTGTTTATGGAACACGGAAGGATCGATCCTTTGAAAAAAGCCTGCACCATTGCCAAGGCTTATTCCTTAGTGTACCGCAAACAATTCATGCCCGATAACACCCTGGCTGTCATTCGCTCTCAAACGACCAATTTTGTCAAACGCCGTTATTCGGACAAAGCTCTAAGCTGGCTTACATTATTTGTGCGACAAGGAAGACAACTGGATCGGACAGGCCAGAAACGGAGGCGAAAAGACCATCAGAACGTATTCGGTGGATGGATGGGAACTAGGAAACCCTAAGACTGTGTACAAGTTTAAAGTTTGCTTGTTTCACTGATGTCCGATCTGCTTCCTTCAACGTCACACTAAAACTCAGTTTTTACAATGTACCCATGGAAGACTTGTACGAGGCCACTTGTCAAAGGCGCTTGAAGTTAGAACAGCAAGGATACCAAGTTGTGGAAATGTGGGAACACGAGTGCGATCACCGTTTGAAAACCGATCCCGAATTAAAACGCATCGTGGAAAGTTACAGCTGGTGAAACCTCTGGAACCACGGGATAGTTTGTATGGAGGACGGACGAATGCTACCTGTTAGCTGTATCACTCGGACAAGGAGAAAGGAGAAGTAATAAAATCCCTGGACGTGTGTTCGCTGTACCCTCAAGTGTGTAAATATTGTCAATTTTTCGGCAGGTCACCCACAATTGGTGACAGAACACATTTACGTGGAAAACATAAGACAATACGAAGAATTGATTATATGTAAAGTCATGCCTCCCACGAACTTGTACCATCCCCTTTTACCTTACCATTTCCTGTTAAAACTGATAGTTACTTTGTGTCGCACTTGTGCTGAAAGTTACAACCAAGACCAACCTTCTCATCATACTCAGGAAGAACGCACATTGACGGGAACGTGGGTCAGCGCGGAATTGTTTAAAGATCTAGACCTGGGATACCAAGTGTTAGAAGTGTACGAAATTTACCACATTCCCAAGACAGAACAGTACCAAAAGGGCGACGGGTCTCAGAAGGGCATTTTAGCACACTACGTGGATGCCTTTTTGAAACTGAAGCAAGAAGCCAGCGGCTATCCTTCCTGCTTTCACACTCCGAAGAGCAAGAGAAAATCCAAGAGAAAAACTTCAAGCAGGAAGGTATCACTTTAGACCACATCGTGAAAAACGAAGGAAGGCTATGGTTCGCCAAAGTGACGTTGAATCGTCCGTGTTTACCCATGACAGAGTATTTGACAAAACCTTCCCGCTACTTCCAGATGATTCACGACAAAACCAAATACGTCGTTCGTGAAGACTTAATCTTAGTCAGTTTGGAAGAAGAACTCGAGTTTGTACAGGCCGACGAATTTGGAAATGTCATCATTACGGACAAAGTGACAACCCATGCTCGTTTAAATTTATACAAAGCCTTACACCACTTAGGAGATCGTGTGCTGTACGTTGACGCGGACAATTGCATCTACATCGATCGCCTTGGTCACTGTCACCCTAAAATCGGAGGAGACCGTTTCGGATTCTGGACGGACGAGCACCCCGACGACAAAATTACAAGTTTTGCTAGCGGCGGTCTTAAAAAGTATGGCTATAAATACCAGGACCAACACGGAAAAGTGCACACGGAGTGTAAAGTGAAAGGATTGACTCTAAATCATCGCACGAGTCAAGTGGTGAACTTTAGTGTACTGAAATAAGCCTTGCAGTCTGGATAGGATCGATATTTTAAAGTGACCACCTACGAACCACACAAGACTGCACGTTTCCCACACATTAAATCGTCAGTCGGCTCTTAGAAAAAGTGTATCAAATCGTGTACCAGAAGAGAGTGCAATTTCCCAACCACTTCCCTTTACGGACACGCTGCAATTGGCCAGCATATAAAGAGGGAAACGTCCAAGACCGATACGTCATTGTGACTACAAACGTCAAGCCAGAAAGATGAATCATTCCTCACGGCAGGTATCGATCTAGAGACTAAAGTCCAAAGAGAAGCTCGAGTGCGATGCTGTGCCTCACGATCTCATCGCCAATCCAGTACCACATCTTAGTTGTTTATTTACTAATGCCATGGAAAACTATGTGCAGCCAGTGCAACTTCCAGACTACAAGGCTTTACCTTATGCATATCACCCAGTATAAAAAGGCTACGACGTCCAAGAACGACACTTCACTGCGAGGACAAGCGCCTAAAAAGATGAATCACTCTACGCAGATGAAAAAAGGGAAGGAACAAAGATTATTGACTGTTTTCACCACCATACCGTCACAGCAAAGTGCGTACAAGAAGGAAAATGATTCAGTAGACCTAAAGGGGTATTTTAGCATTCACATGACTCAGACAATGACTTCGAGAAAATTTAGGACGACAACTTACACCTACACGGTGATATTTAAAGACTTCACGTCTGACATTCCACCCGAGGAGGCCGCAGGCATCATTACAGACTTATTTGACTCACTGTTAGAGGAACTCAAACGTCAGAGCCAAGTCAAACATCAATGTCGTTTGAGCCTATCTATGTATCACATTTTTGACTCTCCTGTATGTCTCGGGTTTAGTACATCTGCAGAATTAGTTTCATCCAAACTTTTGAGGGCTATTGAAGACATGCAGTCGATGAGAGAAAAGTTTGACATCACCGATGGAAAAGTGACCATTCATATGGCGTACGTTGTATCTCCATGGGAAGAAGACAATGACTGCACTTGACCTGCTTACCGATAAGTGTGCCTAGCACGATGAATACAACAGCAGATGTACGAATGAAAGAGAGTACGTGATGGGAAACATCTACGCTGTGTCACAAGTGGTAGCTGAGCAGATTTTAAACAACGTGTGTGACGGATAAAGAAAGAAGCATGAACTTTTTCTTAT
This sequence comes from Megalonaias nervosa, assembly GCA_016617855.1. Lineage (NCBI taxonomy): Eukaryota > Metazoa > Mollusca > Bivalvia > Unionida > Unionidae > Megalonaias > Megalonaias nervosa. The sequence goes on from JAECUM010019773.1 coordinate 19,822, forward strand.
TTGAATGTTTATTTCTGTTTTGTTTCAGCTGTTTCTTAAAAATGAACGTTTAATATAATGTTTTTAGAAGGCATGAACATTCATTTTAAAAAATAGTTTACTAGATCCAAGTACTAAATAACTTGTAAATAGGTTTCTCTCATGTCCAAATTTTTATGTATTAAATGTATAGCACTTAGACGCAAGCATATGCCAGGGAGCCCATTTATATACCTGAATAAATGTTTTACACCCATACAATAGACATTTCTTTTTGGAGTCTCTGTTCTATCTGTGAGTCTTTCTTTGGAACATTTCTGTCCTCTTTTCTGTGTGTTTCCATCTTCTTTGTTTGGATGTGTATTTGTTTGTTTCTGTATAATTTATGTTTGTTCCTATCAACCTTTGTCCCTATTAATGCATTTCAACCTATAAATAGCTTTGATACTATAAAACCCATGACGTCACCAATGTTCAATTCCCATTGACCCCCAGGTGCCCTTTTCATGTTAATCTGCAATTGTCGCCAAAGTGCAAACCCCCTATTTTAACAATTAGGTCCCATTGTCGCTAAAGCGCCCCTATATACTACTACCGTGACAAAAACATATTCATTTCCAATGCCAAGATTCAATAACTGCATTGATAACATCCAAAATGCAAAATATGTCACCTAACTTGGCCCTTTCAAAGGCTACGGGTAAATTCCACTCATGGAAAATACAAAGGACATTTCGGCATTTTTAGCTCCAGATGGGTTTTAACAATATAAAGTGATCAGATTGGAATGAAAGGCCCTTCGTCAACTTTCCATCGTTCAATGAACATAATTACATCTGGTGTAGATAATTGTGACGCTTATATAGATCCATCATTTATAATGATATCTGGAGAGATGAAGTCTAAACCATTAGGAGACCTCCCGAGGTACCTGCTGGTGACGAGTGGTCGGTGAACTATCAAATTGTAGTTCCAAAATCATACAGACAGGAAATTCTTGGTCTGGCCCATGAAACACCTTTGGCTGGTCATTTAGGGATTAATAAAACTCATCACAAGATCTTGAATCACTTTTATTGGCCAAAAATTAAAAGTGATGTTTTGTAAATATTGCAGTTCTTGTCATACTTGTCAAATGTTAGGAAAACCCAATCAGAAGATACCTAAGTCTCATCTGCAACCTGTTCCTGCATTTGACAAACCATTTAGCAGACTAATGGTAGATTTTGTTCGTCCCTTACCTAAGACAAAGTCAGGTAACCAATACTTGTTGACCATAATGTGTGCGTCAGCAAGATTCCCAGAGGTAATTCCTTTGAGGAATATTAAAATTAAAACAATAGTAAAAGCTTTCATAAAGTTTTTTTTTTTTTTTTATATTCAATTTGGCCTTCCCAAATCGGTCCAATCTGATCAAGGGTCAATTTTTATGTCTGGAATTTTCCAGCTAATTATGCTTGAATTTGGCACTCAGCAATTCAAGTCAAACGTGAAATTATGGTTCGACAGAACTTCAGTAGAGATAACTTTTGAGTCTGGTAATAGAATTATTTCTCTCTTGATAGTTCTTCAAAATTTTCTTCAGATTAGGTATTACGGCCCTTACAACGTTAAGAAGAAAATGAATGAGTCAAATTATAATAATAGTACTCCTTGGATGTAAATAAATTGAAGTAGTATATTGAGAGAAATAGCCAGGTTAGTCATGACATTAATTTAGTTGTACCTGTCCCACTCAGTGAGGATTTAAGCGAAGGAATGCAATCGGACTCTATTGATTTTGGAGTAACAAATCTTCGGAATTCAGAAATTATGAATAATCTGGACCAGAAACGCTTACATTTGTAACAACAAAAAAGGAATGAACTTAAACAGTTATTATTTGAATATGTGCACGTATTTCCAGATGTTCCTACGAGAACAAACAAAATTTACCATGACGTTGAAATTGTAAATTCCAAAAATGTGAAACAACACCCATATAGGATGAATCCCCTCAAACAGGAATACTTGAGTAAAGAAATTCAGTATTTGCTGGAGAATGATTTTATATAGCCTAGTAAAAGTGACTGAAGTTCACCATGAATATTTGTTTCTAAACCAGATAAAACTTTCCGCATGTGAACGGATTATGGAAATGTTAACAGTGTGACAAAAAAACAGATTCATTTCCATTACCCGGAATCGATGACTGCATTGATAAAATTGGAAACGCAAAGTATGTCACCAAATTTGACTTTCTGAAAAGATTTTGGCAAATTCTACTGACGGAAAGGGCAATGGAAATTTCGGCATTAGTAACTCCAGATGGACTTTATCAATATAAAGTGTTACCGTTTGGGATGAAGGGTTCGCCAAGTACTTTTCAACGTTTAATGAACATGATTACATCTGGTCTAGATAATTGTGATGCTTACATCGATGATGTCATCATTTACAAAGACACCTGGAAAGAACATTTAGCATCAATTTGGAAATTCTCTGGCAGACCCACTGATGCAAGTTTGACAATCAATTTATCCAAAAGTGAGTTCTGCAGTGCTTGTGCAACATTTCTAGGACATATTGTGGGACATGGACAAGTTGAACCTATAGATGCTAAGGTCAAGGCTGTCTCTGAATTCCCTGTGCATGTCAGTAAAAAGCAACTGATGGGATATTTAGGTACGGCTGGATACTATCGGAAATTTTGTTCCAATTTTTGCATAATTGTTGAACCGCTGACAAATGTAATCAGCAAGAACACCAAGTTTCATTGGACTGAAAAACGTCAGGAGGATTTTGATAAGTTAAAGGCCATACTTAAAGGTGCACCCGTTCTTACAGCTCCAAAGTTCAGTCAATCATTTAAACTGTCTGTTGATGCAAGTGATGTTGGGGTTGGAGCAGTATTGATTCAAGAAGATAAAAATGGTGTTGATCATCCAGTGTGCTAATTTTCTAAGAAATTAAATAAGCACCAAAGAAATTATTCAAAAATCGAAACGGAATGTTTGGCTTTGATATTGGCATTACAACATTTGGTAGTTTGCATTAGTTAGCTCTTTCGCCGAACATTGTGTTTAGTGATCACAACCCCTTACTTTCATCGGCAAGATGAAAAATAAAAATCAGAGATTATTAAGGTGGAGTGTGTTATTACAGGAATATAATATTGATGTCAGGCACATCAAGGGAAAAGACAATTTAATAGCAGATGCAATTTCCTGTGTATAGAAATATTATTTCATGTTTACTTTGTATCATTCATAAGATTTATTCTTATGTTATACTTTTATAAACCTGATGTATAATTAATCCATGGTAAAAAGAAAGCTTTATTATATAAATCTTTCTTTTCTTTTATGGGGGAAGTGTTATGTATATGTAATTTAATTATTTTTTGTTAGTTTTAAACAGTTCTATATTCAGTTGCATGCTATTGAGTAAAAAACTTTGTTTACTGGATTTGACATTATCCAGAAATTCAGTTCAGTTCTGTTTGACCTGACGTTTTTATTTTACTGATAAACAACCAGTAATAGAAACACTGTATCCAGTTTCTGACTTTGATTCAGAACCAGTGACTGTTGTGGTAAACAACTTTTTTTTTAAATTAACTTGTTTAATTCTTTCTCGTAGTAGGAATTGTTAAATTGAGTCAATGCCATACCTGGAGCACGTCATAATTATCATATAAAAACTTCTATTCCTTCTGGAAAGATGAACTCTTGACCCGGATCCGGGCATCTGTTTTGCGTCATAGTTAGTCTTATAGCTCATGTTATGATAAGAATTAGCATTCGGGCTCTAAATCATTGACAATTAAAGGTGTTTTGCTGTGACCAGTTTGAGTTGAAATTGTCTTGTATGGAATACAAGTGATTCTTTTCCCTGGAAATATATACGAGCTCCTACGAAATTCTTGGATAAAGACATTTAATGAAATTTATTCTGAATTCAAAACAGGATCCATATTTTCTGTGATTCAACAAGGAACTATTGATACAACAGCATTTTGAAGGTTGCAACAGACGGCATCGCCCTCCATTTTGAATTTCATTGGCACTCGATCTCAGATTCATTTAGGAAATTTTAATAATAGGACTTTTATTTTTTAATTCTTGGATTATTTTTGGATTTGACTCGTAAAACAGTAAGTTCCTTTTTGTCTCAATTTTACATTTTTTTTTTTTAGGGAAATAAGTTATTTGTTAAATTTTACAAAGCTTGTTGTCTTCACTCTTTTCTTGTTACTTTTTGTAAGAGCCTAAACACGTAACAATTCATTCAAGGAAATTTAGGATTATCTAATTGTGATACATTTTGACTGTTGGTATTTCAGCTATGGAAAACAGGACGTTCAATGTTTCAGCTTATTCTAACCACCAATGGATTTCATTTGGAACTCTATACATATGGACTTGTCATACATCCATCAACACTATTGGGGATTTAATTCAATTTTCACTTTGTATTATAGGCAAACAAAGTATGTCTTGGATTTTACAAACCTCAGTGGATTTTCTTTGCTATTACATATTTTAAGACATTAAGGTCGTAAAAAGTATATATATATATATATATATATATATATATATATATATATATATATATATATATATATATATATATATATATATATATATATAACTTTCCAAATATTAGTGATATACAAATATTTGACTAATGTAGGACGAAGCCCACAATGTATGTGCCCTACCAAACAATACTCCTCAGGATGTTGATCATTATTAATTGTCGTTTATGTAATTCTAATTATGTGATATGGAGCTGCGTGCTGAATAATAATAATAATAATAATAATAATAATAATAATAATAATAATAATAATAATAATAATAACAATTTAATTCCAGCGGAATTAAGCCAATATTTGCAAAACTTAAGCAATTAGGATATGTCATCAACACCCCGTGAGATTTATATCATCTATTACTGTGTCTTCTAAACTCTCTATTTCTGATAGATACAACACTCTTAATTTGGACTCTAAATCGTCATCACCTGATCTGTTAATGCACAGTGTAACTTTTACAAAATAAAGAAACAAATTTCAGATCCGAACTTTTCTGCGCAAAGAGATGGCACTAATTTGTAAAACTGGAGTTTTAGAGTTTCACCGTTTGCCGCTATTGAATAGAAAAGATCGATACACGATTTCGAAAGCTTTCAGTTAAACACTATTGTAAAAATGATCTGGAATTGTTTTGGGTTTTTTATCTTCTCTTTTTGACGACCGCGATTCTCTAGAGCAAGCAATGTTCTGATTTCATTCTAGTGAGAATCGATAGAATATGAAAACTTAATTTTATTTTCTTTTTCTGACATCACTTCCAATCCTGAGGTTGTTAATAAAAAGTCAATAGGATATAAAAATGGTTAAATATTTACAAATTCATAAGATCATAGGTATAAATAACATGTGACATTATTTTTAATATTCAAGGGTATTTAGACGTATAGGCCTAATTAAAGCAAGAACATATAAAATTATAAAATATATGATCCTGCTACACACTTCCCACCATACATTTAAATGATGTCCTCATCATTTAAGGGTATCCACCATGATGGAAATTATGGGTTTGGAAATGGTTTCAGGCATACTGTTAAAAACTCCGTTTGTGAGCAATGACTGAAGGACACGGACTTTTGTTAGCCATTCTGGCTCATTACCAGCTTGGGACATCACATAGTCGCCAGAGGTCATCCATGAAGGTGCTTTGGTCACTCGACTAGAACGTAGTGGTGCTGGAACAGGCAAGGAACTCTGTTAGTAACTGATCAATAACTACTATGTTACTGGGGCTCTCAACCCTGGTGTAACCTGGTACTGCAGAGTCATTAACAATGTTGATCACAGTGTCTTCTGGATTCATAGCTCCAGACTGTTCAGCAGTATGCCCACTGCTCATTGTCATCAAATGCACTATCTGAAGCCAACTCTCCTCCCACACTGGGATTATCATCAACTTGGTTTGAAGAGGTTTCATCATCCACTCTAAGACTCTTACTGGAGGTGTCTGCAGTTGAATTTTCGCCGGTTAAATCATCTTCAACACTGTTCCTGACAGACATATCTCACGTATCTGCGGGGCCCCGAGTGGCCAAGTGGTATAAAGCGCTCACCGTCACGGATCGCTGCCGTCTCACCTCTATCTGCGTGGGTTCGAGTCTCGGACTCGGCCGATGTGGTACGTGAGAAAGCTTGCCAGTAGCTTTTCTTGGGTCGGTGGTTCTTTCAGGGGTTTTCTGGGGTTCTACTTCCACCATTTATATGGCCGCCATGTATAGTCTATCTTGTGCTGAAAAATGGCGTTAAACCCTACAACAACAAGAACAACCACCCGTATCGGCCGTTTCGGAACCACCAGATACATCAATCATTTTTTTATGACTTGGAAGATAAAGCGATATAGAATTCTTTTCATCCTGGTCTGAATCTGTTTCCAAGAAATTATGCTTGCCTGACTCTCTTGGCTTGGATCTCGCGCACTTGAAAGCTTGTTTCTCTTGCTTACGATTACTATGCTCCGGCTAAATTGGCAAAACACCAGTAGGAAGCAGCAAATTTCTATGAAGCGTGTATTTGGGTCCTTTGCCGTCTTCCGATCGTACAACGTATACTGGAATACTCAGATTTGGTTGGGATTGTACAACGTAAGTATTAGTCTCCCAGCGATCAGCAATTTTTTTTTTCTCCATCAAATGCCCCAATTTTCACAAGAACTCTATCTCCAGGTTGAAGAGTTGCAGCAATTGCTTTCAGGCCATATGCTGTCTTCAGTTTTTCTGGAGATTTTCCTGCAAGACATGTAGCTAGTTTGTACGATTCTTCCAACCGGTTCCGAAGAGATTTGATATAAATGGACAAATTGCCCGATCCGCTACCCTTGTCGGATCCAAATGCGAGGTCAATAGGTAGAAGTGGCTGTCCTCCAAACATAATAAAGAATGGCGTCTGGCCTGTAGACTCATGGTGCGTGCAATTATATGCATCAACCAATGGTCCTAATGGCTTTTCCAATCCCTTTTCTGATCTGGCTTGAGAGTTCTCAACATATCTGGCAGTGTCCTATTCCATCGATCACACATTCCTTTGCCAATTACATGATAGGGTGTATGCGAGACGTCCTTATTTCAGTAATTGGACATAATTCCTTGACCTTACCTTCAAAGTTTGCACCCTGGTCTGAATGTAAACGCTGGAGTATACCATAATATACTATAAAACCATTAAACAAAACCTCAGCTGTAGTCCTGGCTGTCTGGTTTCTTGTCAGAATGGCCTGTGAATACCTGGTAAGATGATCTGGAATAACCAGCATATTTTGGTAGCCTCCTTTGGACATCTCATGAGTCATAAAATCGATGCAAACGAGTTCCAATAGCTGTGTGGTCACTATGTTGACGAGTGGTGCTCGAACATCTGTTGACGATTTTCTAAGCATGCGACGACAGCATTTTTTGGATCCATATTCCACATCTTTTCCCATGCGCGGCCAATAGAATCTATCCCTCAGGGGGCAAAGTGTCCTGTCTCGGTCTAAATGGCCGCAATCATCATGTAAGTAATGCATAACCTCCTCACGGTAAGACTTGGGCAGTACCAGCTGTAGTTGATCATGATCATTAGCACTTGTCCTCCTGTATAGCACATCTCTTCGCAGGCATAAATTGTCAAAGTTCCTAAATAGTGCTAAACGATCTCTTCCAGTAGGTAGGGACTGTCGGTTAGGCGTTCCTTTGTGTCGTACATGCTTTACCCATTCCCTTGTAACAGGATCCTTAGACTCTCAAATCTCTATCTGTCATTGCGGCAATTCCAGAACCAGAGTCAATGTCATCAACAACATCTGCAGACAAAGACGTTCAATAAATGGTTGGGTACTAGCTAAATTACAGACAGCGTGTAAGGTCCATATGGTAATAGTCTCCATACCTTGGTGCTGCTCCTGCTCTCTACACATGGCAGCCGTGATAGACCGTCCGCATCCGAATTCCTCGATCCGGGTCTGTAAAATGATGTCAAAGTTGTAGCAGCTAGAGCAGCTAATCATCGATGCTCAGTGGCATCAAGTTTGGCTGATGTAAGAATATACGTGAGTGGATTGTTTTCAGTGTACACAGTAAAGTACTGCCCATTAAGGTAATCATTGATGTTCTCAATGATCACCCACTTTAATGCCATGAATTCTAGTCGAAGTGCTGAAGAATTTCGTTCACATTTTGTCAGTCCTCTGCTGCCAAATCTGATTACTTGCTTGATGCCTTCTTTAATCTGATACAGAACTGTACCAAGGCGGTGTTGACTGGCATCTGTGTGCAGCTCGAAAGGTTGCCCAATGTCCACGTAGCCTAGAATAGGTGGTGAAGAGAGGGCATCCTTCAGCTGTTCCAAAGCTTCCTCCTATTCCGGTCCCCACTTCCATGGCCTGTGTTGAATTTTCCTCTGACGCTTACCCGCTTTGTTCCAAGTGCTTGGTATTGATTTTGATAAAGATCTAGCTATCTTCGAGGAGTTCTTCACAAACTTGCGGTAATAATCAGCAAATCCAAGGAATTGCCTCACTTCCTCAAGGGTGTGTGGAGCTGACCAGTTTATAATTTTGTCAGTCTTGCCGGGATCTGCCTCAACCGCTGCCTCTGATACAAAATGGCCGACATATATGGCCCTTTCCTTGAAGAATTGGCACTTCTTTGGGGATAACTTCAAGCCACACTCCCCGAGCCTTGTTAGGACCTTCTCCAGATTTTTGAAATGTTCTTCATAGGTTTTACCAAGCATGATGATATCATCTAGATAGATCACGCAGATGGTCAGATGCATATCTCCGAGACGCTCTTCCAACACTCTCTGGTACGTAGCTGGTGCACTGCAAAGCCCCATTGTCGATCTCTCAAACTCGTAGAATCCTAGTGGACACACTGTAAAGGCTTCCTCTCTTTATGAGATTCATCTAATTCAACTTGATGATACCCAGACTTAATATCCAGCACAGTAAAATATTTAGATCCAGCCAAACAGTCCAAGATATCTTAAATCCTGGGCAAGGAATGAGCTGTCTGTAGAAAACTTGCTCCATGCTTACCGTGTGGGAAGGCCATATAAACACCCCATGTACACCGTGTGAGAAGGACATAGAAATACACACCTAGTGGGAAGGCGATAGAAATTATATTATTATCTTTATCAAAGTCAAAATCAGAATGGTTCTTAACTTTACATTGTATTCAGGTTTTGGAGAATACATATCATTACATCCAATGCAATTAATGTTGAATTTTGTAGGCAAATTTGTATGTATTATACTATTACCATAAATATTCATAAGGCAATGTCATTGCACATTGGCTCTCATCATCCCATTCTTGTGTGTGCTTTAAATGCATAGTAATATTATTCATTAAGTCAATTATCTCATAGACTATGACACATTTGCTTGTGCTCTGCACACGTGTCTATAGGTACGCTTTCTCTTTAGCCCGCGTCTTTGTAATTGGCTCTTTATGTTCACATCATACTGTTCTCTTTTTCCACTCCCATTCTCTCGATACCTTTTTTAATATGTTCTGCATTTTTCTTTTCATAACCAGTTGCGTCTACACATGTAGAATTTAAGCTGAATTGCAGCAGTGACAGCGAACGCGCATCAAGTATTTGCATGCATGAATATTACGCTATGTAGTGAGATATTGCAGCTTCAGACTGTAACAAGATAACCGAGTTGGGATTTCGGATTTACAACAGAACACTTCTGATGGTGATACAAATACAATGTTTATTGATGTATGACTTGAATGTTGTTGTTGTTATAGGGTTTAACACCATTTTTCAGCACAAGATAGGCTATACATGGCGGCCAGTATTAATAGTGGAGGAAGAACCCGGGAGAACCCGGAAAGAACCACCGACCCACGAGAAGCTACCGGCAAGCTTTCTCACATAACCACATTGGCCGAACCCGAGACTCGAACCCACGCAGACAGAGGTGAGATGGCAGTGATCCGTAACGGTGAGCGCTTTAGACCACTCGGCCACTCGGGGCCCCCATGACTTGAATGAGAAAGAATCTTAATACGTGCGTGTGTAAGGTCCAAATATTGGACAAATTAACATAATACAAACGAACCTAAAAATGCAACAAATATAAATACAAATGAATGACCTTACACAGTACAAGAACAAAGGTGAACAAATCACATAAATTCACACTATGAAAATAATGGGTGTTTTACTCAATAGTAAAAATGATATATTTACTCAACTAGTGAAAAATGAGATATTGTTTTACTCAAATAGTAAAACGATGAATTGATTAGAGAGATATCATACAAAAATACCGTATACACTCCCAAAACAATGGGTATAACAAAACCCCAAAATTAGCCCACGGCTAAAAGATTACATACATGAAATAACACAAAAACACTCTGTCAAAATCACACTTGGCTACCAGTCACACCGGTCAATCAAGCAAGTATCATTATAGGTAGTCACCGACCACCATTCAATTCCTTGGTCAATCAAGCAATCAGCGCTCACCAATCTGGTCTGCAACGCCCAATCAACCACTACTCGACCAGAAACACTGTTCACTCAGCTCTACGGCTGATGTGGTTAATTTCTAAGGTTAGCTCTATAGCTGGTACCACAACTATAATCACCATGGATCACTCTAGTCACTCTGGTCACTCTGGTCAGCTGAAGCAGCAGGGAGGGTGGACCCTACAACTTTGTAGAGACATTATTTTTGAAATTTAAGGGTTCCTACGAAGGCTGAAAAAAAAGGTTTTGGCTTAACAGTAAAAACTTCTCTAATTGACCAGATTTTTTCTGATTTTTTCAAAATCTGGTCACTACGCGTATGTCGTTCACCCTCCCTGCTGCTATGGCTTTTATCCAAAAATTGTATCAAGTCCGTTACGCTATCTTGACCTCGGATCATGTAAATTTATTGCTACAAAACCAAAGGGAGCTGCTTGTGCTTTTGAAAAGAAATTTTTAAATTTGTTCATGTCCATGTCTCCAGAACACCAAGTATAATAAATATTTTGCAGCGTATGATTATCAACTCCGTTGAACACAACTAAAACGTTACAGTTATCCCTGATCACTTTTGGAATTTGTGTATAACGCTGTGTAACATAAATCACGTCTGTGTTTTTATGTCTACCTCGAGAAAATATTCTAGCTGGATTTGATTGTTTGTCTAGCATAACATCATCATACACTACTAAATTATTAATGAATCCATCCAGATCATCTACGGATGGCGCTTCATCAATATCAGTAATAAAATCTATGACTTCACCGTCTTCATGAAACAATTTTGCGTTTTCATTAAAATCTTTAAGTACTTCGTAACATCGCTGATCATCTACAGATGGCGCTATTAAATACAATTTATCCCACTTCAGCCATCTCATTATCAGATTAAGTAATAATTGCGTCTTCCCACTTCCAGATGGGCCTATTATAATCATTCTGATAGAATTTGGTAGCGCCGGGTGATGTTTTACTGGTTCTTATTTTCGTGTCGCTGAAAAGCCAATTATATCCATACAATTAATAATATGAGTCTATATTGTGTTCGATGCAGAGTATCTACACCTACTACTGAAGTAACGACAATAACAACAAAAAATAAAAGAGAGCACTTACAGGTAAGTGTGTGAAATGTGGCACCAAGAAATATAAATTTATTCCAACAAAGACAGGTGGGGGTAATATTGCTGCTTCGTTAGGAAAATTACCAGGAACTCCATAGGCTAAATACCCCGGTGAGAAACATTTGCCCGGATATAATTATTGTGGTCCAGGAACTCGACTTGATATCCGACTTGACGAACGAGATCAACCAAAACCAGGAGCGTATCCAGTAAATAAGATTGAGCAAGCGTGTCACGTTCATGATGTCGCGTATAAAAGTAAAGATTTGCAACAACGACATCTCGCAGATGTGAAATTGATTCACGCATTAAATGCTATACCTAATAAATCTCTCAGAGAATCTCTCGCTAGCTTTCTAGTAAAAACTGCTATGAAAGGTAAACTAGTGCTAGGGGCTGGTAATTAATAATATAACTATCATAATGGAATCTGTTTATTATTCCCCGAGAGGATTCTGGAGAGGTAAAGCAGCGATTAGTAAACTCGCCGAAGCAGCAAAAGTTTCACGTAATGTCGCTGCATCATGGTTAGCACGACAGGCAATATGGCAAATCTTTCTAAGTCCACCTAAAAAAATTCATTACGCACATTTTGATGTCAGTATCCCCAATGAAGTTCATCAAGCAGATATTTTGTTTTTACCATATGATACTATTAAAACACGTGGACGAAAATCACGCACGTACAAATACGCATTGACTGTAGTTGATGTTGCGAGTAGATATAAAGAAGCTGAGCCATTATCAACAAAGACAGCATCTGAAGTTGCATCTGCGTTTGAGCGCATTTATCAATGTGGTGGTCTACGATGGCCACGGTTATTACAAGTTGATCCTGGTAAAGAATTTCTTGGAGTAGTATCATCGTTGATGAACAAGCATAACGTTAAAATCAGACGAGGACATACTGAAATTCATCGTGATCAGGCAATCGTTGAACGATTTAATAGAACACTTGCTGAGCGGTTATTCGGATACCAATACGCAAAGGAAATATCTACTGACGTTAAGGATAGATCTCGTGAATGGGTTGTAAGATTACCGAGTGTGATAGCTGCGTTGAATAATGAAATTACTCGTGCAACTTCCATGAAACCTTCTAATGCGATCAAAAATAAATATATACCCCGTAGTTATAACGGACAACGACGTGAATCTTTCTCTCAACCAGTATTAGGTAATGTAACTGTAAGATAGTTATATGAACCTGGCGAACTTGAAGGTGGTAAAAAAAAGAGCAACCGATCCTATCTGGAGCGTGACTACACATAAAATTTCTAGCGTGGTTAGATCCACAGGTAGACCTCCAATCTACAGACTAGATTCTACAGCCCCTCAACGTGGATTTGTACGTGAACAATTACAAGTAATTCCTGAGGATACGCAATTACCACCAAACTCAATTTTGTAAACGTCCAGAGCCTCGACGTCGATTACATTCAAGACAGGTCAGCATCACATTATCACGTGTATGACCGAGATCGCTATTAATTCTGTCTACGGTAAATTGTCTTGGATTATTATTTGAATGCTGCCATGACATATTACAGTTGCAACTTGCGCAGTGATTATTCTGTTGTTGTCTTAATGTTATAATAAATTCAGCATCAAGATCAAAATCACGCTTATTTTTTTTTTGTCACATTGTTTATAGCTGACTCGTTTTTTATTGATATCGACATTGTTAGTTATTTCTTCAGTTATTACGTAATCTACAATAACCCTACGCAGTTGCGATATTCTCCTGACTCGAGATACGGCGAGATAGACTAAATTTGACCATTCAATACGATCATCTACAATCCAGATTCTAGTATCAGTTATAGTTAATCCCTGCGACGAGTGAATTGTTATAGCGTATCCTAACGTCCATGGTGATTTATCCATGTTCAACGCGTTCTCAACAACATCAACAGCAACCAACACGATATCATTCAAGACAAGATTTTGTACTCGGATATTTTCAGCGTCTCCACCTGGTATTTCAACTTCAATATTTTGTCGTCGAGTATCTGATGGGCGATAACACAAAGGTACATGTAGATCCGGAAACTTTTCTTTATGTAACGTAAATAATTTCTTTTGCAGTTCATCACGAACTATCTTTCTACTGGCGACTATCAAATCAGCAGGTCTCCATAAAATCCAAAAATCATTCATAGTTGTCTCTGGAATTACTTTACGCAGTATCTCGCATTGTATTTGATCTGGCTGTAATCTGATTAATCTTTTAAGTTCTTTTAGCGGTTCATCAATAGCTCTATGGTCATCATTTATTTCTTCGTAATAATCTACAAATGTTTTCAACCATTCATGTGGAGACTGTCCAACAAAGGGTGGTGGTTGACCATTATCGCCACACATAATCACAGCAGTATTCTTCAATAACAACCAATCAAGAAATGTTTTTAGTGTTTCTAACGACACCGTGCATATCTCGTCCCATATAATAATTTTAGGTGTATATTTTTCACCCATCCGCGATGGATTCCAGGTATCTCCACACCATCTAAAGAAACTGTGATATGTACATGATTTTACTCCTCGTTGCTATATTTCTCTAGAAAGTTTATGTGTAGGTGTCAAAACAATTATATCTGAGTTATTATTTATAAATAAGTTAATCGCACGAGTTATTTTACCTGAACCACCACACACATTAAGATAAACGGTTTTATGTCTAGATACAGGATCGTACACAGATGGTGCAGATGACTTTGATATTTGATTATTATTTCTGTAATATGTCTCCGCAATTTCAACATCGGCAGATTCAGAATAACTAAGTATATTTTCTTGTTTTATCCTCCACGTTCCCCATTCACCATTACCGAGTTTTAATAAATCTTTATATTTTTATGTACATAAAATGAATCCGTAGCGACTCTGACGGCGTAACGGGGAAATTTATTTATCATCGATAGTAGGTTTATCGAAACGTACGCTAACATCGAAGATCTTAAATGAGTAAACTGTGGTGAGTCGCCATCAAGATAGCTCACAATGGTACCTAGTTTTGTTCCATCTGATAAATAAGCATTACATCTGTTTATAAATGTGTTTTTCTCCGTTGTATCAGCGATTATAAAATCTAATTCAGCATCGTCCATAATCAATCTTGTACACGTTCGTTTATAATCGTATGAACCACCTTGAGCAAACTTACCGATTATCTTTCTACCAAGATCTTTTGCAAGTTTTTCATCATGTTCATTCCTGCATTTATTTATTTTAATGATATGATCTTCATCAATATCAGGGAATTCTTTCCTGGTATCATCGATATTAAATCTGTCGGGTTCTGGCAACCAAACTTGTTTCTGTGAACTATACGATATAATCGCTTCAGTTACTCTCAACGATATTAAAAATCCAACATCAAGCATATATCGCAATAGTACTATCGGAACCCAACATCGCTCTGAAAAATGTCTTCCGAACCAAGTATAAGTAATCGCATGGAGATCTTCTCTAAACTCGAATGATTCTACGTGAGCAAATCCTGTTAAGTCAAAATCTGGTAAGGGTCCGTTTATCGCAACCCTGGTCATGTCATGTGTAGGATGTCCGAATCTCTTAAAGTATTTAGAACATGCTCCATATCCAAGAAAACACCCAGGATAACATGCTACCATATCAACCGAGATAACATCACTATGATTGTATTTGGTGTTCCATAATCCACCGTGCCCATATTCTATACAACTTTTCTTGACATCTTCAAGAAATTCCGATCGTGTCGTTTTCCATGAATTTTTCTCCTGAGCGAAATGAGCAGTGACTGACGGAACAGTAAAACAGTTATTCAATAATTGTCTAACTATGACATCATCAGAGGTATATTCACGCCAAAGGCGTTGCGCAAGATGTTCCATTTCCTCATGGAGAGATTCTCTACGATAAATATCACCATTAGGTCGTACAAATTGATCGTAATGATTATATTCCGAACTCTGAAATAACCAAACAGAAACAGGATCGGTTTTACTAATATTTTTGATAAAATCAAAGATATCACCGTCATAAAATTTAACCTTTCTATCTCGTGGAAATATTGTTACTGTAGCAGTCCATGCGTGCGCGTTATAATCAATAATATCTATCGGAGTTCCATTTTTTATATATTTCGGTTTGTACAAAATCTCTCCGGTTAACGTTTTCACTGTTATTGGAAATCTTAATTTTTTCTCTAGCTCAGCAACGTCGCTGATAGACGCTCCGGTATCTTTAACCGACTCTGCCCATGTATTTATTTTTTTGCGTCTTAAATCAGTTAAACCATTACCACGTATCTCGTTTGTAAAGTGTTCTGTAACTCGCTCAGCTACGCAGTTTATCCTCGTTGACGAAGTCGGTGATGACAATTTCATCGGTTTGAGATCCCCAACATCAGGTTTATTATTCAGCGGAAATATTCCATAGACAACCGCAGTTACAGGGTACGATCGCTCATAATACAGTTTATCTATACCAGTTAGTATTCCTGGTTTAGATTTATTACTCAAGAAGATATTATTCCCTGACTGCACGCGGACGGGATCGCGCTTGTCACGAATAATCCAAATATCTTCTTCCGTATTTACAATAAATTTTATTAAAATAAAATATTTTTGATTATCAAGGTGGTTAATGATTACTCTTCCTCGTTTGTCATTCATCGTATTAGAAACATTTTCAACTCTGAATGTTGACTATGTATGAACTGCACCATCGTCACGAAATTCCTTCTTGGCCTCACGGATACGTTTAATTATATCCGCATTCGTTAAAGCTAGATCTTGCATCGAAATACTAAGTTTATACTCGGGTAGTCTGTCAAAATCGAATCTGGTTGCGTAGGGTTCAATCACGGATAATTCTTCCATATTATAATTAAGGCAAATATATATTTAATTGAACATTAATCTTTTGTATATGATTCAACCAAATCACTGCAACTGGCTAAAAATCGGTTATACGTCTCCGTGTAACAGAACATGCGTGAATGAATATTGTAGTTATCATATGCAATGCGTCAGAAATGGGAGTCTAGGACCAAAACCGTGTATCGTGTGTAGTGTTGGAGTGCGAGGAAAGACTCAACTGTGTGCGCAATGCGGTGGTAAAAAGTACAGAGAGTTGAAACGATATTACGATAAAAAATATAACGCTGACTCTCCTATAAAAACCGAAGAAGATTATCTGGCTAGATTTTCAAAAAACAATGATTTAGACAAATAGTATTATATATATAAATGGAACAAAATGAGTTTGTGTCACATCCAATCATCACTAATTATGAAGCATCTCGAGAAGGTGTGATTAGAAACTGCAGATTGAAAAAACCAGTCGGTAGTATTGATAATACTGGTTATCTTAGATTTACTGCTAATGGCAAGAAAAAAAAATATTTATCACATATATTTACCTACGAGTGTTATTTTGGAATAATCAAAGATGGATATGTAGTTGATCACATCAATGGTGATAAGTTTGATAATTCGATTTCCAATTTACGAGTTACTACACAGAGTCAAAATTGTAAATCCGGAAACACAGGAAGGTGTAAATTATACAGAAAGAGAGCTATTAAATCCGTAAATACAGAGACTGGGGAAGAAATTAGTTTTGAATCAATTAATTCTGCTGCCAAACACTTTGACATAGTACCACGATCGGTACAACAAGTGGCAGACGGGGTTACAAGATCTACTTTTTCCAAAAGATTTGCACAAAAAATTAGGTTTCAATACGTTTAGTCTACCGTATTTTTAATGTTACCAAATGATTTAGCGCTCCGTCAAGCATAATGATCGTAGTTATCCGTTTATACGAATTAATGTCAAAAGCTATCCTGATTGTCCATACCAGTGAATTTGGATCTCAAGTACTGCAAATAAAAATAATTTTTATAAATATTTAGTGGTTTTTTATTTCGTTGATTTTGTTCTGAAAACCGCGTTTTTTGTTCGAAAATCTCGTTTTTTGCATGAAAAATGACCAAAAATCAGTGAAAATCAGTCAGATTTTGACAAATTCTGTGGGTGAAAACCCCAGGAAAGTTAACGGGAATTAACATTAGGTTTTAAATTTATCGATGAAAAACTGTTTTTTTTCCGGATTTTTTTATCATAAAAATGCATATAATACAAACAAAATAATTGGAAAAAACCGGTTTTTTATCGATAAATCAAAAACGTAATGTTAATTCCCGTTAACCTTCCTGGGGTTTTGACCCAACGAAAACTAGCAAACTCAACGAAAACTTTGCACAACGGACAATATTGTACTTGATACCTACTGAAACATGGTTGGGATTCAATATCCACGTGTGAAGGTTGCATTATACTAAGCAGAATGTTAGTTTTCCCAAGGATTTTGTTTAGCTATTATCACAGTCAATGGTCCATCATTATCGCTGTCATTTTCACTCGTATTTTCACTCGTATTTTCACAATGCTCTCTTAATTGTCTTATACGAAAATTCATAATCTTTTTCTGTTCGTATTCATGAGATAATTCTAGCTTGATTTTGTCAATAGCGTTTGAGAGAGGTACAAACAATTTTACTTGATCATCAGTGACAGTTGCCAGTGACTTTAACATTCCTTGCTGGATAATTTTCATGAATTTATAATCAGCGGATAGCGTAAATCTGTTCTCGTTCTTTCGTTGTTGTAATGAGTCAAAATCACATAGAATCTTTTCAGCATTAAGATTATCAGATACATTGATACCGTTATGTTGTAATTTTTTAATCGCAGAAAAAATGACATTGATATTTTCAAAATTCATTATATAATAAGTGTTTATTTAATATAAAAAAAATATTAGCTCCCATGACTTTTTTTTGTCAGGGAGCTGTTTTTGTGTGATATATGGTTATATACAATGAAGATAATGGTTATATACAATGAAGGTGATATATGGTTATATACAATGAATATAATGGTTATATACAATGAAGGTGATATATGGTTATATACAATGAAGATGATGGTTATATATAATGAAGGTGATATATGGTTATATACAATGAAGATGATGGTTATATACAATGAAGATGATGGTTATATATAATGAAGGTGATATATGGTTATATACAATGAAGATGATGGTTATATATAATGAAGGTGATATATGGTTATATACAATGATGATAATGGTTATATACAATGATGATAATGGTTATATACAATGAAGGTGATTATGATTATATACAATGATGATAATGATTATATACAATGATGATAATGATTATATACAATGAAGATGATGGCCTTTTCTCTACCTGTGAACAGAAACTAGCACACCCACCCCAAATATCAAATCCGTAGGGTGCAAAACTGACACCTACTACGTGTTGACACGCGGGTAGGTATACTAATTTCTATTCACAAATAGACTAGGGCTCGGCCAAGGCCCCAATAGATTATAAATCTTGGCCTAAAATCGCCTCCCGCAGACAATTTGTCTTTCTCGGGTTTCGAACCATGGGCGCCAGGACGAGAGTTTCTACGCGCTATCAACTGAGCTATCGGACCTTGTTATAAATGTATACTAAAAAAGTTAGTATGTGTTTACCAATAGCCTATTTTCTAAAAACTACAGTAACAAAAACCACAATTTTCTGTGTAAAATGAGATTTTATATTTCTAGTTTCCAAAAAATATATATAATTCTGTATAACACTGAGTCTATGCGTAAGCCGTAACCAAGGATATTGATTTAGTCATAGCGGATGTTCTTAAAATAACTTTACGCGGTAATCGGCACATATACACAGCCGTTATGGAATAATCAATATGCAGCCCAACCTTCTAGATAATAGATTTCGATTGCGCACTGTGCGAGGATTTTATGTAAACAAAGAATACAGTATTATAGACAAGCACTATACATCCGGATATTTTTTTTTTTTGTTATGACAACGCATTGTGATAAAAACGCATTATGATTTTACATACAAATTTATATTTATTTCTTCATTTCTTGTGTCCAGAATGCGATTGCTTTGGTCTGTAAGTTTAAAGTGTATCCTTGATAATAACGGATTATGAACTCGCAGGTACACGGGGTTAATTGGTTCTGATACAATTAACGAACCGGGAGGGGCCAACGGACTAAAACTGAATAATATGTACTCTTGCTGGGCCTGGCTAGATTTAGAAAGATCTACCTGATAGCTACCTTCAATAACATCGCATACCAGATTGACTGCAATTGTTGTTGTTATATTTACAATGCTTGGCGATATATGACGTCCGGCACCAAAAGGGTTGTTATTGTGTTTTAGTATAACCGGTGGTGGGGCTATTTTTCTCCACGATTCAATTACTCCCGGATAATATTCTTCAATAAGATCATTTAATGATTTCTTCATTTCAGCGTTATTTAAATCTGGTATAATGAGTGTTTGTAAGTCTTTTTCTGTTATTTTATAATGATCAAGAAATATTTGTTTAGATTCTGGATTTGTGTAACGATTTCCATCGAATTTAGTCGCAGTGTTTATAATACTTCGATTGGCGATGTATAAATCGAATAAGATCCCATTTAAGTGTTTTATTGACTCGATTATTTGTTGCTTTACACTTTCATTATAATGTTGCGATAATGAAATAAGTAAATTTCTTAAATCATTAAACGTTTTATCGTATTCAGGTTTAAGAGTATCTAAAAAATGTTTAATAAATCCTACATCAACAGTATAGAAACTAATCTTCGTCTTGGTGTCTGTGTTAATAATAAATAATGCTTTATTCAACTTGGGAATCCTTTTACCGTCAAAATCGGTAAAGTAATATCTATTTTCGTTTGGAAATCCAAATCTTGTATTACTCCATGGTTGTTTTCCTCGATATTCTGGATTTTTAATGAATTTTTCTTCACTCGTTTTAAACTCATTTTTAGTTGGTTCTGAAACTCCATTATAAACAGGTGCAACTTCAGGCCATCCTAACACTGATTTAATCGAACTTTGATAGATATCTACGAGGTAATCAGGAGAATTTATTTAAATCACCGCTGATAGTGTTGGTTCGTAAGCAGCAATCGCTATTTTAGATTCTTCCCCTGTGATAGATTTAATTCTGCGTTGAAACTCATCATCAATCTGTTCTATTTGATAACTACCCGTTGTAATTCCAACAACTTGCCAATCAGGTGTTCCATCCGGTTTATTCTTATTCGCAAATACCAGTGAATTATTTGCTGGTTGTCCACCAAACGGTTTTGACCTAATATTAGGCCAGCTATGATAAACTCGTAATTGTGCTAGCGCTATTTCCTTTGCTGGAATTGCGGTTGGAAAATTAACGCTAAATTCAGGATTGGTTGAACTTAATGATATCATAGTAGTTTTTGACGGCGTTGTATTAGCTACGATCTGCTGAAGTAATTCTAACGATGACATTATTATTATCGTTATTATTTAATTCTCCATCTTTCCGTTATTGTCATTAGCGATTATGAATGCTTCATCGTAGGTTTTCATTATCGTTACGAACTCCTCATCAGATATTTTACCATCACTGAGATACGCTGAAAGATACGAGCATAATTTAGTGTAGGTGGCTGTTGCTGTGTGCAATTTCATTATGTACTCGTTTAGTTTATCATTTGTACACGTAGATATTTTCTTAGTGATAATACTAAAAATACCTGCGCATGTTGTTGCCGTTGAAACTATAATTGTTACAACTGCAGGCGCTGTCATCGTTATTGTTGATAGTAATAATTCAGTTCCAGCAATAGCAGCAGAAACCGAGTATACCATTATATCAATAACAACCATACGTTGCCGATATTTTTTTACCTTTATCGTGTAATCGTCGATGATATTTTTTAGTTTAGTTTGACACTCACATACTTGAGCGTATCTGTGACGCTGAACATCGATAAATGACTCTTGATTCATTATATTTATCTAGATAACTAATTGAGGAGTTTCACATACAAATTCCAAACACCACCAGTATAGTGCTCTGGTTAATTTTTTATCAGATGCTTCCAGCAGAAATGTTTCTTCCGCATCTTTATTTATTATGACGGATACAACTCCAGAAAAAGTATCGTTTGAATAACGCCATGGAAATGTAGTAAATATACTGAATTTTGCACTACTAAATACGGACAGTCTGTATACACCAGTGACTTCTGCGGTGTGTTTGAGATTATTATCTTGCAGTGTCCATACTCCTAATCCTGATGCTACTGTGTATACTACGTTGAAGATCTGCTTGTGAGGAATTTTAATAAGATTCGTTTTTTCAATGATATTAGGAATTCCACTAACAATATCGTTGATTTTCATGTTAATGTCGGTAAGTTTTATGTCAACGACTGGTGGAGTTCCAAAAAAGTCATTAATAGATCTGTTTACATTTCTACGAAAATTTAGAAATGTTTGTACGTGATTAATATAATCAGCTCTAAATGTAGCAATTCCATCATTGATTGTCGTTAACGAAGTCATTATTGGAATTTCCTTATCGTCGACGTATTTCTTCGTTGCAGCGTCGAAATCTGTTTCTGGTGTTCTGAGATTATTAATACCATTATTATTCATGTCGAGAAATGCACGCATTATACCACCGCGCACTGACACGTATTTGGATTCTTGATCATCGACGTATTTTTTTGTTGCTGCGTCTGTATCCGAAGTTGGATCTCCAAGATGTGTAATTTTTCTTCTTGACATAATAATGTCACCGGTAAATACATCACCAGTTTTCTTAACATAGTCGTTAACCGATTTACCGGAATCCTGTATTTTACCTTGATCAGTGAAAGTAACGATATTATTAACAACCGCGTTGGGAATTCGTATAAGTACATCTAGTAGTTGTATGTTACTCGTTTTTAATCGTCCTTGTTTGTCCTGAAAAACGACGACTTTATTTTGATCCACACTTGTGATATTTAATAAATCATCGATTTCATTTCTGAGCTGATCAAGAGTTGCATATTTAGATATTTCGACCTTCTTATCTTTCTTCCGAGTAGATCTTCCATAAATATCTACCATTATATTTACTGATATCAGTTTAAGTGTTATGACGTAGTGTAGTGAACGCGTGCACGACTTTATGAGGTGGTGCTGTTGATTTTGATACAGTATCAAGCACAGCGAGGGTTTCACGACCGCATATTGGAGGATCAGTTAATGTTTGTGTTGGTAACGTTGAATACCAGATTGGAGCAGTATTATTGCTGACATAATGAAGAAATTCTTTTGGTGGCGCTAATCCATACGAATCGAAATAAAAAATTCCACGTGGATCAATTGCATATCCGACCCAGTGCGTGCCTGGGCCAGAGTTTTTATCGAGAGTAATGATACCAGTTTCAATATTGTTTGGTTTTTTAGGTAATTGATCGCGCATAAAAACACCTCTGAAATTTTTTTATTTTTAATTGCTTAGCAGCATTAAGTAAATCAAAATTGGACATGGGTGATATTAGTAAACTGTCCCGGGAAGTCTTAGACCCTTTCCGTACCACGAATACGGGGTCCCTGGTAATCTTAGGCCCTTTCCGTACCACGAATACGGGGTTCCTGGTAGTCTTAGACCTTGTCCCTTTTTTTTGATTCCTTGTCCGGTTGCTTTCTTTAATGCCATTCCAGCAGCTTTTCCAACAGCGCCTAATGCAGCTGCTTTTGCAACAGCTGGGGCTGCAGCGGCTATTAATGCTTGTATAGCTGCAAGAAGTGGAAATATACCACCCGATTTAGCGATGTCTTTGATGGCGCCCGCAGAAAGATTAAGTTTGACGCCTTTATTGGATTTTTTAGCATTATTGAAGTTTTTGAACTGACGCTCGGTCAACGATAGTTTATTTGCACCGGTCATTTGTTCTCGCTTTAGCGATATTTTTATTCCACAGTTATTTTTTGATGCTGATTGCAGCCTTTTAATCTGACCAGGATTCAGACTCACACTAACTTGATGATATGACGTTATTAATATTATGAACGATCTAATTACATGTTTAAAAAATATTTTACATATTTTCTACTGGTGCATCAATAACTCTCATTCGTCCACCAACACCTTCTAGTAACATCGATTTATCGCTGAGTATAACTGCGATTGCTCTATAATTTGCAACAACTCCTCGGTTTACGCGAGCTCGAAAATATATATCAACTACTGATTGTCTGGTTAAATCTAAATGTTCTAGAGAAAAGTAATAGATCGGATACAGCGTTGTAAAATCACGCTGCGATATTTGTAAACCAGTATCAACATTTTGATCACGCCCAATAAACGTCATCAAACGGTGATATGCACGTGCAACACTGTTTTGTGTAAAATTTAACAAAATATCCTCAGCTGGTTCTTGATGTCCATTTATCCTTAATGAAACCTCAGAAACACCGAGTTGATCAAATATCATGTGACTATGTATTTGCGAGTTTACTCGTGCATTATTTTGTAATGCAATAAATATATGTCTTGGTGCAGAAATACCCTGCTGAGAAGCTATCTGCCATGTAAATAAACCATCAATTGCACTCTGAACAGCATCTGTGGTCATTGTTAACCATGACAACGTTGATTTACCGCCTTGACTCATAAAAGATAGCAACCGGTCTTCTTCAGATATTGATGGAGTCATCACTGGCATCCACAGGGAAAGTTTTGTTAGTAATACTTTGCCATGAAGTGCCCTAGTTGCAGCCTCTCTAGCATTAGCATCAGCGCCCTCTCCAATAGCGTGCCACATTGCATCATTATCATCGCCTTTTCGCACAAGTACAACTGTGTGTTTGGCTCCAAAAATAACCTTTCGTACGTGTCTGCAGAATCCAAAGATATGTGAAAGTGGAATCGCACATGAAAACCTTTCATCATCAACAAGCATTGCTCTACGAGATGCGAATCCTAAGTTGAATTTTTCATTCATTGATACAACTGTGTCCCCAGCTGCATTTAGTGTTACATTCCTCTGTTCGAGTTGATCAGTTGTGTCCTTTGCAAACATCATTGATGGGCCAGTCGATCTTGAATAATCATCGCTGTATCTAGCCAGACCAAGTATTGTTGTTGCAACGTCAACGTCCTTCTGGATTGATTCAATATTTTTTTCCATCAATCATGTACGTAGCGCTATCAAACAAAACCATAATACCGTTATTCACAAAACCAAATCGATCACCAATTCCATAATCTGTGTTATCCGTTTTTAAAAGTCTACCTTCTACTTCAATGAATGCCTCAGCGGGTAAGAAATACCTACTTGTATCTTGAACCTGTAGTTCAATTCGTCCACGCTGATCTGGCAGTCGTGCGTCGTAAGAATAATACTGATAATCGCGCACAGACTCATCTTTGAGAACTGGTGCATCCATGTCAAACGCGGGGTCAGATATGCGCTTAAACATCTTTATTATTATCGTCTTCGTCTAACACGAAGACCACTCCTCGAAGAGAGACCACTTCCTGCTATCAGACTAGCGGTTATATTTTTTTCCTTTTCCGACATTGGTACATCAGCCAACTCCGCTAGTTTTTGATTAGCGGCTTGATTTATTATTTTACTTACACTTGCGGGCATCACTTCAGTGCTAGCCAATTTCACAGGTTGAGGTCGGACGGGTTGTGGTCTGCGTATTAATCTTGATAGTCTATCTTTGATTGCTGAGAATGCTTTGCTAGCAATATTACCAACAGCGCTTATACCTTTTTCACGAACAACATCAATAGCTTTCATTCCTAGCTGCTTTGCAATCGGTATTGCTTTTGGGGCTATTCTTCTAAACAGACCCTGAACAACATCACCTAATCCATCTCCGTAGGTCGCTTTGTATACTGGTAATCGAGAGTTTATTACCCTGACCATGGTAGGTCCACGTTGAGTACCATGCACGATCATTTTGTTATTAAATGACTTTATCACTAATTGTATATAATCACTGTGGTAGTCATCGGCGATTTCATTAATGAGAGACCGATATACATTAATATCCATGATACCGCCTGTAAATAATCGTTTACAAATATCAGCTGCTTCATTAATGATTTCTGGGGAATTATTACCAGCTCGTTTTCCTCCAATGAGGATTTCTAGTCGATCAACATCAGCAAGGACGTTATTGGGGCAAGTAATAAGACCACTTCCTAGACCACTTCCAGTTGCGCCAGGGGCGTCTTGAAATTCTTCTTCTTCTTCCTTACCTGTTGTTTGGACTGGTTGTAGTTGTTGTGATCGTGGTAATTTAATCTGTGGTGATTGTAGTAATGTTGCAAATTCTTCTTTTTGTCGTTGTTCTCGTCGTTGTTCTCGTCGTTGTCGTCGTTGTCGTTGTCTCTCTTGTTGTTGTCGTTGTCGTTGTCTCTCTTGTTGTTGTTGTAGTATCTTGTGTTGTTGTAGTAGTGATTGCAGTTGTGGTACTGGTTGTTGTAGTGATGGTGATTTGAGTCGTGGTGATGATAGTGGTGATAATTCAAATTGTGGTGGTTGTGATAATCGTTTACTTTGTTTAGTCTCTTTTATATGTTTATGTACAGTATTATAAAATTCATAAAAACTTTCAATATCTTCATCAGTTCTGATTTCTGGAATACCAGTAGAGACGCGATATACATCCTTGATCCAATTGGCAGAGCTTAATGATTTAATATATTCTGGTTTTATATATTTTTCTCTTTCATAATATCCAAACGCGGCAATATCAAATAATTGGGTTGGGTTCCTGGTAGCAGCGATACCTTCAGGTGTAAATTTATCTATTATCTTAGTTCTGGTTCTCGATGGTTGTGGTTGTGGTGGTGGTTGTGGTGCTTGTGGTGGTGGTTGAGCAGCTTGAATACGACCAGCAATATCAGCAGGCAATGTTGCAAGAGCTCGTTGTGTTGCCTCAGTTGCTGTAACAATTTTCTTCGTTGGTTCGACAATCGGTTTAAATAATTTTTCTGTACCTTCTGTAAATTCCACCTGAGACTCCTGACGCGATTGTAATTGTTGCTTAACAGAATCACGAACAGGTAGATATTTTTTAATTGCCTCTAGTCGCTCTCGAGCTAATTTAGCTGAGTGTGGTTCTCCAATACTCATTATTGATAATAGTTATACTTGCTGTTTAATTTATAGCAGCAGGGAGGGTGAACGACATACGCGTAGTGACCAGATTGTGAAAAAATCAGAAAAAATCTGGTCAATTAGAGAAGTTTTTACTGTTAAGCCAAAAACTTTTTTTTTCAGCCTTCGTAGGAACCCTTCAATTTCAAAAATAAGGTCTCTACAAAGTTGTAGGGTCCACCCTCCCTGCTGCTGCTGAAAATACATCTAATACAGTGTACTACTTATGACACGGCATATAGGATAAAACGTAATGACGTTATATACGGTAAGTTATACAAATCACATTATTGGTACAATAGTGCAAAACAATAAACAGGTTCAGAAGTGAACCCGTGTCCGATAAAATTCCTGTGGTACTAAACGTTTCTTAATAAAATGCAACTTTATATTGTTAATGTAAATCTCTTGCTAAGTCAGAAACAAGAATAGAAAGTATTGCATTATACCACACAAGCAAAGCTACATAGAAAATGTACGAAAATAAAAGTAGTAGTACAATAGCTGTAACTTACAATATACAAAAGAAATAATATACATAATAAATAAATAAATTACATACCTCTACAGCTGAAGATGTGCAAGTCCCTAATTTATTGATGTGGTACCTCTCAGATTAACATCATATGAGGTACCCCCTAGTTCCAAAAGTTAAAGGATTTTATGTATTCTTGTTGCCCCCTTATATATACGTTGTTGTGTTGCGTTTATTTAAATTTTATTTTATGAATTTTGATTTAGAGTTTACACACCGCCCTATTCTAGTGTACAAAATACTCCTCAACCCTGACTGGTTTTGGAGTTTTTTTATTTAACATTAGTGATCCTTGCCAGGGATCAGTATTGTTCAATGTGTGCTATATGTTTGTGCTATTTGTTTCGTACGTTATCTTGTGTTTTTGTAGGACTGGCTATATATATGTCAAATTCTTAGAGTTGTTATTAGTTTGGTGGTTCATATGTGATTCGGGAAATTCAGTTACAGCTGTTACCAAACTTCTCTGTCTGTAGAACCTGTATTAATTTAGTGTGTGTAGTACAGTAAGAGAATAGAAAGAGAGGAAAGTTAGTATAGTTAGCATGTTAGGTATATATGAGTATAGTTATATTATTGGGTGTGTGCATGTAGTATATGTTTCTATATTTCCTTGTGCTCGTAATGTTCTTGCTTGGCCTTGCCTTTGGGAGATCCTGTACTAACCGTAATACCACACGTTGAGTCTCGTAGCATAGGTATCGTACCGTTATGTTCTCCTTATTCCGCAAGGCCATATTTTGTCATTATGTCATTGTATTTGTTTATGTTGTTTTGTTGAAGTGATCAATCACAAGGATCTCAAAGTATTTAAATTAAAATTATTGAATTAAATATCTTCTCTTTTGACTTTTATTATTGAATTGATATATGTTGCTAGTTCTATATAAATGCTCTTGTCATTAATATTATTTGTGTATAATAAATTATTATTTTCTATTGTCCTATATTTGTTTATAATTTTGTTTTTAATTTCCTATTTCCTATCTTTCTATTAGTTTCCCTGGGCATCTGAGTGTTAAATGTTCTTTTGAGTCTATATAGTTTTTACATAATCTACATCTTGTTAAGATACTTACTAATGTCTTTTAAAAGCTGTCTCGCCTGTTAACCACTTATCGTGCAGGTATAGATACAGCCTACTTTGTATTGAGGTCGATCTTATACCTGTCCAATTTGTCCATATGTCTGACCAGTTACAGTTTAAGTGCCTTAGCTCTATATCGTGTATCTCTCTACATATCATATCATTTAATATGGTATAAATATTTTTTCCTTTATTCCACATTTCTAGACTATCTCTATATTTGTATATAAGTTCGCTTATTCTCCTAAATTGCCCCGGAGGTTCTAGTAATTTAGTCAATATATTATTCTTGTAAATTATATTATTAAATCTGCATAAATATCCATATATATAAATATGTATTGCTTCCCATGGTACTTGGGGAGAATTATTTAATTGTTTAAATCTATTTAAAATTATAGCTTTTTGTTTTAGACTTAGGTTTGGTAAGTCTAATCCTCCTTTATCTTTTGGTCTGCATATGTGATTCTTTTTGACATAGTGTATCTTATCGTCCCAAATAAAGCTAAATATTTTTCTTTCAATATTATGAATCATGGCTTCTGTGAGATGAATTGTGCTCATTATGTAATTCAGTTGACTATATATGTAGGTTTTTGCTAACTGTACACGGTCCATTAGGTTAATCTGTGTTCGACCAAGCTTCTATTTGTCTTTTTTAAAAGCTCACAATAGTTTTTTGGAGTAAAGTTTTTCCCATATATTATTCCTAATGCTTTTACTATTTCTTTAATCTTGTCGGGGAGTACCCCAGGATGGTTACCTCACCAGTTACCTATTAGTAAAATTTCTGTCTTATCGTGATTAATCACAGAACCAGAGGCTTTTCCTAATTGTGTAAATTCATATTGTAGATGTTTATATGATGAACTATCTCTGGTAAAGTTCTTGCAGTCATCTGCATGTAATATAGTTTTAAAATCTTGTTTCACATCGGGTATTTTTATTCCCTGAATATTAGTGTTATTATTTACATTTATGTTCAGGGATTCTATAGCTATCACATATAGCAGCATAGATAGGGGACATCCCTGTCTAACTGATCTTTGTATATTTATTTCTCCCGTAAAGGCACCATTAACAATAATTTTCGAAGTAATGTTTTTGTACATAGCTTTAATCCAGGTAATAATGTTTTGGCCAAAACCGCATATTTCTGATATTTTAAAAATGAAGTCATGTTCTATCCGATCAAAAGCTTTTTCTTGATCGAATAGAAACATGATTCCTTTCTCTCCTTTAATATTTAGTAGCTCAATTACTGAAGAAATTGACAAAGTATTATTTATTATGTTTCTACCCATCCCCCCCCAGCTTTGATTATTGTCGATTATTGTATTTAAACAGCTTCTTATTCTATTTGTTATTATTTTACTTAAGATTTTATAATCATTATTTAACAAGGTTATAGGTCTCCAGTTTTCTAAAACTTTTTTGTCCCCCTTCCCTTTATATATTAAGGTTATAATTCCTTGTTTTAAACTTTTCGGCATTTCTCCATTTAAACGTATGTTATTATACACCAATTCTAAATTATCTACTAGTTCATGTTGAAATGTGATATAAAACTCTGATGCAATGCCATCCGATCCTGGGGATTTCCCTTTTTCTAAACTATTTATTGCCTTTAATATCTCTCCATTAGTAATAACAATGTCACATTTTTCTTTATCACTCAATATTTGTTTATATCTGGTCTCTCTTAAATAATTATTTATTATATTTTCATCAATATTCTGAGTTTTGTATATTTTTTCATAATACTATTTTATACATTCTAAAATATCTTTTTTATTCTTATAAATTATATCAGTCGATTGTATTTCCTCTATTTGTTTGCAATTGCCTCTTTTAATTTCCAATCTTCTATAAATTCCCCTACCTTTTTTATATAGATTCCCAAATTTACCTGCCCTAATTTTTATACCCTGAGTAATTTCTTTCTCTATTTCTTGCCATTGTCTACTTATTTTTTGTTCTGATTCTGTTAGCGGCAAGTTTTTAATTAAAATTTCAAAATATGTATCTTTAATCCATTCTTTTTGTATTCTCTTAGTTTTACTAAAATATTTTGTTATACGTTTAATTTCTTTTTTAGTTAATTCCCAGTCATTTATAATATCCCCCGCATGCTTTTCTTTTAGAATGCTTAGGTGAGTTCGAATAGTGCTCACGTACTCACTATCTAGAACTAGCGCGCTGGTTAATTTCCATATCCCCTGTCGCCACTTAAATGTGTTCATGATAACAAATTCGAGTACAACCGGATTATGATCTGTCTTTTAATATTACAGTTTTTAATTGCCTCAATATGTGTTTCTGATATATAAAAAATATATCAAGGCGACTTCCTTTATTTTTATCATATGTATACGTATATTCTTTGTTTTCAGATTTCAGATATCTATAGACATCTATTACATTTGTTTTTTTTTTAAAAAAATTGGATCCATTTATAAAGTTTTTTATCTGAGTTTGTAAGCCCTTCACTTTTGTCTAAATCTCATCACCCAGTTAAAATCACCCCCTATTACACTGGGGTCTAAAGCAAAATATTGAATGTTATCTATTTGCATTAGTAATAAAATTGGTTTTCCTTAAGTTTATACCTGGTGGTCCATATATATATTAAAAAAACTCCACGTATTCAATTTTAAGTGGACTAAACGTCCTTGTAATTCGTTAGGTATTGTAATATTCTCCAGATTAAAGCTCTTGGCGGTCCGCCGAACAATTATAGCTACCCCAGCCTGATCAGCTGTTGGGTGATTGCTAGTGAATACTAAGGCGTCTAAATCCTCTATTAGTTTTTTGGCACTGTTTGTAGCTTTTTTTTCCATCATTGTAGAAAGATTATGTCATAGTCTTCAGAAATAGGTATATTTTTTTCTAATTTATTGGTAATACCATTTATGTTCATAGTCAAGATTCTCAGATTTGATCCCTCCATCTTGTCTATGTACTAGTGTTAATTTTTTTTTTGTTTGTTACAATTTGAAATTACATATTTAGTATTAGTATTAGTGGGTGGTTTTCATGGCCCTATAGTCATCTAGACTCTTCATCTCTTTAGAGAGACTGTGCGTCTTGTTTGATCTTTTTCTTTTCCTTTTGTATTCTTTCTGGACTCTTTTCTCCGTTTGATAACCTATTTCCCTTCGGTGCGAGTTCTCGATGTTGATGATTCTCTCTTCCTTTTCTGGGGATTGTTGAATTAGAGATTTCTATTTCTCGGTTTTTGTTTTCCTCCTTGTTGATCTCAGCAGTTATGTTCTTTCCCTCTGATGTAATCGTCTCTTCTATCATGGAAATTTCCTGTATATTTCCATCAGTTATGTCTTCTCCAAACTTGGGCTCTTCCAAGACATAGAAAGGTGCTGTTTCCTTTTCCACTAATTGGATTTGTTTTCTTTCTTTCTCTTTATTTTTCTGCAACTTCTTTTCTTTGGCTTTTGCCTTCTTTTCCTCTTCTGTTTTTTCTTTTTATACCAAATTCTCTATATTATCCTGCTGTGGCGGTATTGTTTCTTCGGATTTTCTTATTGTTGACTCTGGTTCTGGCTCTGGCTCTGGCACTGTTTGTAGTTTTTTTTCCATCATTGTTTCATTGGACACGGCTGCCGCATACGTTTTAGAAGCTGTGTTGGAGGTGGTTGTTGATGTTGTCTGGTTCGGCAGTCTCTAGGGAGGTGTCCTGTGGTGCCGCATTTATTACATTGGCGGTAGTATTGGCATCCTTTATACCAGGTCTTAACAATAAATTCCACTGTATAAAAGAAGGGCGGATTTTCCTTGCGTCCTCCATTGAGAGACTGATAACTCTCACGCCTGTTAGAATTGTGGGGAAACCCCAATATGTAGCCATGGTCGATTTTATTGTTTTGACGCCATATTTCCTTTCAATTTTTCCAACAATTTCACTAGTTGATACCTCCAATGGTAGTCCAGAGCAATGGATGTCTATCATTTTGTCTTCTAGGTTCTTGATCAGGGGTGGTGGAGCGTAGATTTTTACAGCTTTACCTCTGAATTCAATAGCCTGATTATTTCCATATATTGGTTTGTTTCCGTTGGCGAAGAAGTAGTACAATCCTCTTCCCCCATTTTGTAGTCCTTGGATATTGCTTGTTTTGGTTCCTTTCGACACCAGTTATTGCAAGATTTCCGCTGGTCTTGGTCTCTCTACATCCGTAAAACTTGTGAGATCTAAGATTTGACCACCCGGCGATCTATGTGCTAACAGGTGTCTTCCTTGTTCGGATATCTGTATTTCTGTTGGGAAGTAGCTTCTTATGTTCTCACCTTTCTCTCCATCATTCATTGCAGCCATTGCAGAGATTGCAAAACCACCCACTGCAACTTTCAAGCGATCAATAATGATATAATTGCCAAAACACAATCAAACTGAAATTTTTACACAATATAATTAATGGAAAATTTCTAAATTGTGAATATAATAGTAAATATACTACCTTTGAGATCCCTGTGATTTAAATCCTAAAGAACAAATAATAATACTAATAACATTCTGAAAACACTTCCAGTGACTTGTAAGTAGACTGGCAAGTCCCTAAGAAGACTGCTTACTGACAAAACGTTCCGTAATGTGAAGATATCACCTTACGGTGGGGCATTTATACACAGACGATGTAACTTACATCGTCTGTGCGCTGAAAAAATTCGTTTTTTCCTATCGAAAGCACTTCGCACGTGCGGCATAGGATGAACCAAACTCTTTGTTTCGAAATAATGTACAATATACAAAAGTCACCCTCGGGTATCGTTGTACACAAAAAAACGAAACCCGAGTACATGTATTTGATAAATAGAGAGATTTATACAATTCCGTGACACAGATCTTTGTATATATATGCCTAATAAATGCCATATAAAGATAGGTATTCCCCTAATGATTTTTAAAAAATGAAGTGTTTGTTATGAATTAACCTAACTTTCTGCCTTTATACCTTTCCACCCATTTCATTGTCAGAAAGCTCAAAGTTGATATGAGAATATATTTCTGATTACTTTGCTTTACCCTTAACAACTACTCTATCCGAACAAGTCTAAATGCTAATTATTTTGGTGAGATAAATCGTATCCGTCTTTTTCCGTTTCCCTGATAAATATTAAATCATATTTTATTGGGCAAGGAGCGGATGTATTGGGAGCCCAATTAAAAATCAGAGAACGGTCTTACGTAATATTATAATACAATGATTGACGTGACGATTATGCTTACTGATAAAGTCAATCGGATCTTCTGTTAAGTAGATTCATTACTGGAGCTTGTCACGTAAAACAGCTGTTATCTTGTGTAGCAACCTTGCCAGTTAAACATTCCAAATAGGAACCCGAGCTGAGGAAATTAATATATGTAAAGAGTTTGCATTTCGATGCCATTAACGGTAATGAACATAGTACACTGCACGATCCATTAATTAGGAGTTACTTTCCATACACTTAAGGTTATGAAAAGGCATAAGCTGACGGTGACTCACTAAAACTACTTTAATTGTAAGGAAGATCATGCAGTAGAGACTGCAATGACTTCATCTGACATCTCTATACTTCGCGAGAAGACATGGGACAGAAGAGACACGTGTGCAATAATCGTTTTGATTTTTCATATCATTCGACACACATACACATGGTTGCCACAAATAATCCACAAATAATCCTCAAACTGTAAAGTTATTTCAACAAATTTGATGGCATTTCCTCTGACAGCCAAAATTGTAACTTCAACCCTCACCCTAACGTAACCCTAACCCTCTCACAACCAAAGTATTTAGATCATATCACAAAATAAGTGTTAGACAGTAAGAACATTTTGAAAAATAGATTCACAAAAATTATCAATCAGATACTCAAACATCTTTGACATTTGTATAAAGATGAAGACATTGGAGAATTTGCATGAAGACGGTGACCTCTGAAAAATTTGCATGAAAGTGTAATTACAAACTTCAGCTTTTCTAGGCAGTTTGATGAGCAAAATGATTAAAAATATATTATATCTGTGATAACTTTCTTAGTACCGTATGGAAGGAAAGCTATAATCTCAGAAAAAGTGTAAGTTTTATTTTTGTTGGAAACTTCAAGCCATCCTTTTGCGTGGTAAATTTTCTGATTGTCACTTATGTTAAGAAATGATAAAGACAATATGCACAATCTAAAGATTAATTTTCTCCTGGAAAGGAAATATATGCTTAAAAGTCCCATGCTCCTCACAGTGAAACGTCATAGGTTGAAGTAGTTTTATTTAGAAGCCAACAACAGGTGTAGGTGTACAATTTTGTTATGATTCGGAAAACGTGTGCTGTAAACTTTAACGGAGAAAACAAGACTAATTGTATGATATCAACTGGGACAATGAAATTCGCGTTAATGAAGATCCAAACTAGTTCTCTGCATCATAGATGAACTTTAACTGGACTATTTGACACATTTAGAAGATTAAGCCGTTTTTCCAATATATAATGTCGATTAGAGAGACAAAGAACACCAGGCACAAACAGTAATTCGGATTGAATGTCGCTTAGAAACAAAGAAGATTTGTCACCTACAGTAAGCCGGTTTGAATATCTGTCAGAGACATTAGATACGTACGGGACCGCTCCGGGGGCTTAAGTGGTTGCGGGAGGTCGCGGGTTCGAAACCACGGTCGAGTCATACCAAAGAC
Source organism: Megalonaias nervosa (assembly GCA_016617855.1). Taxonomy (NCBI): domain Eukaryota; kingdom Metazoa; phylum Mollusca; class Bivalvia; order Unionida; family Unionidae; genus Megalonaias; species Megalonaias nervosa. Next base: position 54,850 of record JAECUM010019773.1, read on the forward strand.
TTATAAAAATGGTACTAGTAGCTGCTCGCTTGCCGCTCAGCATTAACAGGTTAGTGTTAGCACTGGTCGGTCCAGTGTCAATATAATGTGACTGGGTGGGACATGATGATAAATGTCTGCGGCATGATGCACCAGCGCTAGACATCATTATAAACTGCCACACTGCAAACATCGAGGCGATATGACTGAAAATTGTTAAAGCTACTCTTTTAAATCTAAATTAGACATACACACACACATACACACAAACACACACACACACACAGATATGTACAGTAAGCCAGTTTGAAATATCTATCAGAGACATTCGATACGAACGGTAAGCCGGTTTGAAAATATATCAGAGACATTAGACACATACAGTAAGCCACTATGCATATCTATCCGAGACATTAGACATATACAGTAAGCCGGTTTGAATATCTACCAGAGACATTAGATACGTACCGTAAGCCGGTTTGAGACATCAGATACGTACAATAAGCCAGAATGAACGTCGATAAGAGACAGAAGATTAGTCACATACAGTAAGCCGGTTTGCATATTTATCAGAGACATTAGATACGTACGGTAAGCCGGTCTGAATATCTATTAGAAGCATTAGATAAGTACAGTAAACCAGTTTGAATATCTATCAGAGACATTAGATACATAAATGAAGCCAGAAAGAACATACGATCTCGAATACGGAGAGAAAATAAATTTTGTCAAAGTCTATTTTCCAAAGACATAATCCTTGACACACAATGACATAATCCTTCACATAAAATGACATAATACTTGGCATAAAATGGCATAATCCTCGATACAGTGATTCAACCTGGCAGTATCTTCATCTCTTAACTGGAAGTTATTTCTCCCCAATAGCGATAGCTGCCATTTTCAATGCAAGAATTATGTGCGTTATTTACTGCAAGCTACTGAAGAATCAATGCAAGCTACTGTACAATCAATGCTCGATACGATTAACCTTCTTGCAAATGCACATTTATCAGTAATATTGAATTCTCTATAGCATCTTATGGTCTTTCTGAAACCCGAGCCAAGAAAAAAAAAAAAAAAAAAGGTTTGTCTCCATGATTTTTAGAATCAGTAATTTTCTAAATTAAATTTACAAAACTCCATACACTAATAAATGATTATGTTTGTATCTGGAACTAATCATTCCGTTTTATGCTAAAGTTTGATTGTTGCAAAAAAAAAATAGAGGTTTCAAATCTGTAATGTTTTCTAGGTAGTACTTGAACTACTGAGATCTATACTAGCCTAAAGCATGGTACCTTTTTAAAATATGCAAGTGATCTAACACAATTCTTGTACCATTAAAGGAAAAGGATGTTCTGCATCAACTCGGCACCAACTCTTGCGTTTTAAATACAACGAAATAGCAGTGGTAATACGATAGTAGGTTTCACAGAACTGAAATATCAATATGGTTCAGGGACTGGAGGAAATTCCTGTTCTGTCCAGTAGTTCGGATGTAAACCTGAATCGGCCCTACCTACATCTTACATACATGCATATCTATCTATCTATCTATCTATCTATATATATATATATATATATATATATATATATATATATATATATATATATATATATATATATATATATATAATACAATCATATAGCAAAGAAAACTAAACACAAGTGGACTGGATGCAGCAGGGGATAGCGTGTGCCAGGGATTAAGATAAATACAACAAACTGACAACGAGCAGCACAAAGCAAATTTTTAAACTTGTTTAGGCATTTTCCACTCTCAACGAGACGTTCCCCAACACACACACACACACACACACACCCACACCCACACACAATAAAGCAGAGAAAAACACGGAAAACAATACACACAAAAAAAAAATTTGACAGAACTTAAATTATTTTTATTACTATGGATTTAACTGAGGTGTTCTTTAAACTCGTCGATAGCTTGTCTTATTGGGTTGAACTCCGATGATAAAATGTTAATATGTCGATATCGAGTCATATTTGGCTTGAACTCCGACCTAACAGAATTATGCTTTCTAACGTGTCGATATCACGTCTTATTGGTTTTGAACTCCCATGTAATAGAAATATTCTTTCCAACGTGTTGATATGGCGTCTTATTGGTTTGAACTCCGATGATAAAGTTTGGCTAAATAAGAGTCATAACTCAGTCCAATTTAAATGTGC
>JAECUM010019774.1:0-37442 GCA_016617855.1 Megalonaias nervosa
ATGTATGTATGTATGTATGTATGTATGTATGTGTCCCTGTATGTGTGTTTTATAATACTATTGCATATATGCATGCATGAATGTATGCATGATAAAATAAAGTTATTATGGGTGTTATCATAACTAGAGATGTCAATACCTTATAAGTCTCTGATGTACTATACCTCTGATGTACTATACCTCTGATATATATTTCTCACGTATCTTAAAAAGTACAAAAAGTATACAAAAATCGTTTCAAATATCATAAACAATCAAGGATAACACACGATTGTTGCCGAAAGGAAGTAAAACATGTATGACTGTATGCCTGAATAAGTTTAAATATATGAGTACCGGGCAATAACCTATAGCTACTTCTAATAAAGACTAAATTTAGAGGATAGTTTATAAGGTAAGGTAGATGAGGGTGGCTCCACAACCCCACTCGCCTGATAAAATGTCGACCTTTTATTCAATTATTTTGCTGATTATTTTTGTCGTCAACCACATTTTCTTACCCAAAGACAATCACATGCATTCTCATCATTTTTGTATGTACTCAACCTATAGCTAACTTTAAGCTGTACAAACCTGATATACAGGGTGTGCTTTTCTTTATTAATTATTTACGCGCCAATTAGTCACTTTCCAGCGCGCGCGCGCACACACACACACACACACACACACACACACACACACACACACACATGTGATCGTTAATCATTGAATTGAAAAAAAAAATAATTTCTACAAAAGAGTATAAAAACTCTAAACAGTTTTGAAAGAAATGAGTCCCACTCAGGGCTCCCATTTATGGGCTAGTTGATACAGAGACAAGGATTCAGTTACACATCAAGCAGATTCATGTGTGTGTGTGTGTGTGTGTGTGTGTGTGTGTGTGTGTGTGTGTGTGATCGTAGCTCAGTCATATTGTTACGATGTCTGAAGAATGGCAGTTTATGGTGATGTCTAGCACTGGAGCATCATGCCGCAGACATAGAGCATCATGTCCCACTCAGTCACATTATCCTTCCACCAGGCCAACCAATCCTAACACTAACCTCTTAATGCTGAGCGCCAAGCGAGGCAGATGCTAGTACCATTTCTGTAAGTCTTTGGTATGACTCTGCCGGAGTTGGACCCGCGAACTCCCGCATCCAAGGCGGACGCTCTTGCCACTTAGGTCGATACAGGATATAGTTATCATCAAAGCAATTTAATCATTAACAAAATGCCATCACGTGACTACCTAACAAAGAACGGAGACAATACCTCTTATCAGACGAAAGCTGGTGATGCTGAGAGACTGTTGCGAAAACAGATACATGTGTAAATCTGGAAATCAACTCGATAGCGCCAGAAACTACTACAATCAAGAATACACAGGTCTTCGCCCCACCACCAACAATACATATAAAGAATACACAGACCGTCACCTGACTATCAACAATAAATATAAAAAATAACCAGACTTTCGCTCCACCATCAACAATAAATATCAAGAATAACCAGGTCTTCACCTCACCACCAACACTAAATATCAACAATACTCACACCGACACCCCACTACCAACTATAAAAAATAAAAAGCAGACTTTCGCCCCACCACCAACAATAAATATAAAGAAAACCCGGGCCTTCATCCCACCTCCAACAATAAATATCAGGAATAACCAGGCCTTTACCCTACCAGCAGCAGTAAATATCAAGAATCTTTATATCAACTCCGGAAGCTAACAGAAGTGAGGACAAGTTCACGTATCCATACCACGACTCATATTTACCAGAAAAAAGTCCAGATATCTATGCCACAACCTACATCTACCAGGCAAAAAGTCCACATGTCTATACCATAACCCACATCTACCAGTAAAAAAAAGTCCACATGTTTCCATACCACAACCCACATCGATCAGGGAAAAAGCCAGAACAAAATACCATTGTGATATAATCATCCCCAAAGGTCAAATGATTTCCAGGTCTGAAACTTCCTCGGAGGTTATTCATATATCAACCCCATAAACTACTGCTGCTAAAGTCCACGGGTCTCTGCACCACAACCCAGCTTTACATGGGAGCAAAGCTAGAAAAGAGGAAACGTTGTGTCACAAACTGTTGCATACAAAGGCCAGATAAAACCGAAACCCCTCACGAAAGCAATGTACAGCAAAAGTCCAAATAACTCTACATCACACCCCAACTTTACTAGAGAGAAAAGCCAGGAAAAGCTGTATTACATAACATCCCTCAGAAACTAAGCATAGGGGCAGTTATAAAGCTTCAGATAAAAACAACACCACTCCAATTAGTCATCTACTGCTGCTCGAAATGTCAATTTAAAACTACGGTAGAAATCGCTGTCCTACTTACCTCTTAATATGAATATGAATCGTTAGTCTCAATTGACTAAAACGCGTATCAGAAATAAATTAGGAAAGTACGCTGAAGAAACAAAAACATTGAAGGGTACAGAAAGGTTTATCTGCAGCATTGCAAATAAACCCATGCATTATTATTATTATTATTATTATTATTATTATTATTATTATTATTATTATATGCTCGTCTTTGTCTCCTTTAACTATACATTGTCAGAATGGTGCAATATTGTACATATTGCACACCTTCATATTGCACTCACGTGCCCGGCACGTGTGTCCAATAGTAGTATAGTGTATTAGGAACTACTCTGTAAACAATCACGTACACTCGTGTAGTAGACGCTTTACGTATTAGTTGATTAAATTTGTTTCTGAATGAACTAAATCAGCTGTTTCGTGGACTGCCACATACCAGCTCCTTTGCAATATTCCGCGTTAACTTTTTTGATACAATGTTTCGGATTTAGGCAAGCGATAGACGCATGACAGGTCATAAAATTGCTGGGGTCCCTACAAATAGCATGCAAGTGACAATGCATAAATGTGTTTTCGTTAGCTGGTAAAAAGAATGCAAAAAATATACTTCCCGTTTTACATCCTGAATTTCCTCAAAATGTACTTTCTTAGTTCTGCAAATCCGAATTACATGTACAATGTCATGGGTTCCTAAGCTTGTAATTTCGACTACATTCCAAGTGCAATAACATTCTCCTTACTGCACTGAAAACGAAATGAACATTATATTCCATAGCGTCATTTTGATAATTTAAATTGAAAGAGTTCATATTTTTCCCACATTATGATTCCAAACATTCAATGACAGAACAGAAACACACATGCAGATGAGTCAACACGCTGCTCCCTCGCTGCACAAATCAGATGTTACTTCATGTAGAATTGACAAATAAATCCAGTCCATAATCACGAAATTTAGTAGACTCGACAAAAATACCAAAATCTATTCATTCCAGACCAAATGGAAAAGTTGCAGTGCGCATTTATTCACAAAATGACTCTTAATTTCAATTTTAAGTAGACCAAAATGAAAATTTCTGTCGAAAGTGATGTCGACCTCGCGACTAAGTTCAAATTTAGCTGGGCGGAGTAATGTGCGTATTAGTATTGTTGTTGTGTACTGATGAATCTGTGCTTGTGTATTTAGTTTAAAACACAGCATAAATTCAGTTACTTTGTTTTTTGTATATTATTTTTGTTTATATAATCAAGCCTAAGGTAGAATAAGAAAATGAGCATATAATAAAATGGTTACTGCAAAACAAACCTCGTTCATATATTCCCATACAAATGCAGTAACCTATTATTATTATTATTATTATTATTATTATTATTATTATTATTATTATTATTATTATTAATGAAATATTATATGACACTACGTTTCCTCTTTTCTATAATATTATTAAAATAGGCAGACATGACGTAGAAAATGACAGCACAATATGTGTCAAAAATTATATCGGCTTACTGGACATAATAACAATTAAATTTCTAAACGCAGTTATGACCGTTAGCATTGTTTCTGATAACAGGGTGTCATCCTTCAGTCTTTAAGATGCCGAATCATTGGCTTCAGTGCCTTGCAATGGAAGGACACGTAAATTACATGAGCTCATCAGAACTGTGAGCTAATGACACAAACCTTGTTGACGAGTTGAAGACAAGGAATTAAGTGCAAGTGGGTTATGGCAAATAATTAGGACACACGTACAAGTCAATCCTTAATGCTGTGATTGAAAAATAGTGGAATAAAACGAACAGAACCCTAGAACTCGATGAGATTTCAGTCAAACTGTGTTACTGTCCCGATAAACAAACCAACTCTCGTGTGACCAATTTGTACAGTATAAATCTCATTCATACTTTCCTCTGATGTATGAATACGATTCTTATGGTGCATCCATGTGTCAATTTCGTTTGTCAATACAATTAGTTACAATTCACTTATGATTCCGTATATAAAATAAAAAAATAGTAACACATACACATATTGGAATGATTTGAATCAGTCACTGCATTTATGTTTTGTCAGTACTGTTTGCACAGGAAACAGTTATTATGTCAGTATTTTGCAGACAACATACATAACACATTCATAATGTCAGTAATTATTTGTTCGAGGGATATTTTGCATGATCCAATAATAAAATAAGTGCCAGTAGGAAGAAACGCAGATACTCACCCTGTCTGGTTGAATAATGGTCTCAACACATGAGAGTTATCCAAACGTGGTGAACTCAATAGTTTCATTCTTGCATTTCCGACGTAAATCAAAGACGATGAAAATAATATTTTTTCCATAATAATTGCTTGTAGACGAATGTATAAATTCTCGTCTACGAAATACCTTGCTTAAAATTAAAGTTTTTGTGAAAGATAGTCTATCTTCAGAAAACATTTATGTACTGTCTAGGAAACACTCGTACGTACTCCTGGGACACACTAGTACATACTTCCGGGACACACTCGTACATACTTCCGGGACACAATCCTACGTTCTCACGGGTACAGTATAAGGATATTAATTATCATGGAACTCGTCCACAACTCTAACCTGTTTCAAGATGGTGTAACTGCTCATTAAATGTTTGGATGCTTCATTGTTTTACAAGAATTTGTTTGTGCACAGAATTGCATTTATACAAAGAACCATGAGACCCCAATTAAACATAAACCATCTCAAGAGTACGGGTGAGTTCCATGAACCAGATACTCACAACTTTGGTGATACCAAGATCAGCGGACAAAATGAATGAGGCCATCTCCGTCTTGCATTCCACAACTTGAGAATCATCTCTTGCAAGCTCTTTTTCCTTCAGTTTCAACTTGGGACAGAGATGTTTTACTGCCAAGTCCGTCAGGTATGTATCAATTTTTTCTCTAGTCAGTGTCATGTACCTATCCATTAAGAAAAATTAAATAAGATAGTCTAAATATAATAAATGTACTGCTAAATAGCTTGCTCTACATCTGTAATATACCATCACACAACTGAACTTTATTTTGTTTTTATTCTTCTTTCATTTGATCTGTGTAAGACTTGGCATATTTTATGCAAGAAACAATTATTCCGAAGGGTGATTGGCTTTCATTAAATAAAACTTAAGTTTGAATTGCACAGAACTTGGATTTTGAACAAACAAAGGTTTATACAGAAATTGCCCAAATGGACATGAGATCGCTCACTTGGCTGACATCTACCTAATAGCCAGAGGCAAGAGCAGTTGGCAATGACTCTAAGTCAGAAGTATGCTTTTTGACGAAATTTCTTTCAATACTGTTCATTGCATACGTTATAGAAACATAATGTTTCAATTTTTCTACTTTGATTGTATCTTCGTCCGTATTTGATGGTAGATCAGCGTCGTTTTCCTTTATAAGACGGAAGACCTTTATGTCTGAATGGTTTCTGTCACAGTTAGTCAGATTCTGCTAAGCGGTTTTTCGAATATTTCTTTAAACATCAACTGCACAAAATATAAAACTATTATGTTATAACGCTTTCTCTCAAACTTGGCCAATTATTATTTTTTATTGGTTTTTGAAAAGTCGTTTCAAAGTTTTCTTCTTCTTAATAATTGCGGCGACATTAGATAGATGATAACGCCATTTGCATAAATTGGAAAGCACTGCATGTCAGGATGTTTCCAGTCCTATCTGGTCAACTTCTGCTCAGCGATTTTTGTGAAGAAACCATTTTTAGAAAACGTTCCGTAAGTTTAGTAATGTTTCCCGTATTAAAGAGAGATCGACACTATTGGTAATAGTTTTGAAAGCCCTTCATGCCAAAATAATGTTGCCCGTATTAAAGAGAGATTGACACCGTTCGTAATAATTGAAAGCCCTTCATGCCAAAATAATGTTTGTTAAATTTAGTTGAATTGCGATGAGCAGGTTATAATAATAAGTCGTTTATAGATTTTTCACTTTTTAGAAACGGTGGCCATATCTGATAGGAAATCAACATCATTCACACAAATTTGAAAAGACTTTTGCAAGGACATTTTCTGCTAATTTTTCTGAACTTGGTGGCTTTTCAGAAGCTGAAAATAGTAACTGTCGACGGATACACGAAGCAAGATGAACGCAGGGCCATACTATAAACTAACTTGGTATTATGTCCAGATGAGCAACAAATCATGTAATAGCTTACCAAGCATTTATTGATAAACATTTTGCTTAACTGACCTAATATGCATCTTTTAAAACTTCTTTTATTTTTATTTTCCTTCAAACACTAAGTTTTATCTTTATGCCTCAGCATAAATATGATATGGACATTCGTCCGTCTGTCCGTCCGTCATGGACATATTGTTAATGTTTGTACTTCATTAATACATTCGTACGTCGGTCCGTCCATCCAATATGGACATATTGTTAATGTTTGTACTTCATTAATACATTCGTCCGTCCGTCCGTCATGGACATATTGTTAATGTTTGTACTTCATTAATACATTCGTACGTCGGTCCGTCCATCCAATATGGACATACTGTTAAAGTTTTACTTCATTAATACATTAGTACGTCGGTCCGTCCATCCAATATGGACATACTGTTAAAGTTTGTACTTCATTAATACATTAGTACGTCGGTCCGTCCATCCAATATGGACATTTGTTAATGTTTGTACTTCATTAATACATTCGTACCTCGGTCCGTCAGTCCATTGAAGTTTTGCATTAGGTCAGTTTTCATGCACATTGGTGAGCGTATTCGTGTTCTATGAAGACATTTTTAGTTTTACAAATGTCTCAGCATGAATCAAAATTTCTTTGTCAAAACAGTTGGTTGCTTATTAGAAAAAATTTTAAGCAATCAAATATATTTAGTTTTATTAAGTCAACAAATAAACTAATTTCTAAGTCATACTGTTATACAGATATTTTTCTTGTATTCTGTTCCTTCCTAAATGTTTTGTTTTGGGTTTTATTTCTTTTTTTTTTTTCCTGGAATAATCCAGGAACTTTACACTGCAATACAAGTAACTCACGGTAGTTTTTTGTCGTCCTTGTTTTGGGAAAGAACGATATCAGCATGGGCGGATATGCCCGCGTATTGTTTCTTGCCTTCGAAGGCTTGTTTAATCATCTTGCCATTGGCCTTGGCGTTAAAATGAGTCTTTTCTGCCTCCGTCAGCTGCTCTCCCCGCTTGCCCGACGAGCTGATGGCAAATGTTTTGAACTTGTTTAGCAACCCCTCCATGTCGATTTCCGATTTACCTCCTTCTGCTGCCATTTTCAAGGGCTGTAAAACAAACCAATTAGTTGCTTTTGACTACGTCAGGCTTCCTTAAATTGAAAAGGAAAAAAGAGACATGAATAGGAAGATGGCTTGACTTCGATGATTTTGAGGTTTAAAAACGGAGGGAGATAAGGAAACTGATCAAATTTGATTGTAAATTATGTGGTGGTCCTTTTTTAGGGGTTGTTCAGGCGATGCTTTACCGCAATAATCTATATAATACGTATATGACTACGTGTATTACAAGTAGATGATAACTGGAGACTCATAATTCTGGGTGCTGGAAGTAACGGAGGGTTTAATCATGGTAGCGATTTGGACTAAATCTATAATCCAAAGATTTAAATTTAAATTTATTAAAGAAAGTTTCATAATTCTGAAAACAAATGATTTCTACTGTATCCTTCAATTATAAAATGATAATGCAAACATTTGCTTAATAAAAAAATGTGAATTATAATTAAAGCGACATACCAAAGATTAATGTATTTTCATGTAATTAAAGATACATACTAAATGTTAACTTATATACATATAATTAAAGCAAGATACTAAAGGATAATGTATTTACATGTAATTAAAACTACATACTAAAGATTATTGTATATACATGTAGTTAAAGCTACATACTAAAGTTTAATTTATTTGCATGTAATTAACGATACATATTAAAGATTAATGTATTCACGATCACCTATTGATACTTTGGAAATTTCCTTAGATGATGCTAGAAGTGGAAGTTCTTGTTTTGGTTTGCTCATCTGCAAATAAATTTACCCGTACGAGTACATGAATGACTGTAAAGAGTTTTCTGAAACTCTATTGCCACCCAGCTAGCCCTTATTCTCATCAGTGTTCCGCAATGGCATTTCCGCCAATGACAACGTGCAAGGAGAAAAAAGTCTGGTCCGTGTTCGGTTGTCGAAATTTCGGCAACTACCACTGCTCCTCCCGGATGTCTTTGGGGCTTTCCATGATACTGACATGCGCGTGCACAAGCGCGACCCCGCTTAGAACTTCATATCACCGGAAATGGCATGGGATGGGCTGCTGTCGAGAACCGAGTCGAGCTGGAACTGCTGGTGGACATCGATCAACATTTCTTTGTCGAATGTGGTATCCATGGCGTGATTTTCGTTACCAACTACCGTTACTCTTGCGCAAATAACCCCAGCGTTGAAGGATATGATCCTGCTCTCCTGAAACGCTACATAATATATGTTGATTTTTTATAAAAAAAAAAAATAAAAAAAAACAAACTTAAATGAATGGGCAACGATACAGCAGATACCTGTAGGTGTGTTTCAGTGGATCGAACCAGCGCATATATTCATACATAAACGCGTACACGAGAACGACAGTAACAGCGACGTCAGATACTTCTTTGAAGTTAACATAGACTACCCGGATGAGCTTCACCGCGACCACAACGATTATCCACTGGTGCCCCAAAAATGGTTGTCACCGTGCGTGGGGCTTTCAGTGAAACGTTCACCAAATACACCAAGCCTGTCCTGAACTTGCGCTGGAAATTCAACTATGTTGTCCACGTACGAATGTGCAGTTATAATTGCAGTTGGGAATGCGTATGCTGCGAGTCCACCGGGTTTTGCGGTTTCATAAGCGAGCCCGGATGGCTCCTTACATCCAGATGATCACCTGCCTGAGAACGGATCCGTCTAATGAATTTGAGAACGACGTCTTCAAATTTACTAATAATACCATATTTGACAAAATAATGGAGAGTATGCAGAAGCGAAACAGAGTTAACCTTGTCTGGGAAAGTAATAAACAGAAACGTCTATGTCTCGTAAAATATTTGGCGGCAGACTTGTTGCAGTTCACAATAAAAAGTCAAACTGAAGCTGACAAAGCCTATCTCCGTTGACAGTCAGTACTTGTCAAAGCTGCTCATCTACGAGTTTTACTATTACAAGATCAAGCCATGGTACGGTCACACGTCAAGATGCTGTACACGGACACGGACTCATTGCTGATGCACATTACCACCGATGACGTCAATGCGGACATTGGATCGACATCGCTTGTTGACACCAGAGAGTACCCTAAGGATCATCCGCTGTTCAGCAACGTCAACAGGAATGTCGTTGGGAAATTCAAAGATAAATGAGAGGGCAACCCCATCTAGGAATTCGTGGGACTGCGAGACAAAATGTGTTAAAAAAAAACTGCCCAAAAAATATCAGGAAAGCAAAAGGAGTTCCACACATGGTTGTGCAACAGGATTTCAGGTACGACATATGTGTGGAATGTCTACATGACCAGCGTCACTTCATGCACGCAGCAAACCGTATCAGTTCGAAGAAACATCGCATGGGTGTGTTTCGTTGCACCAAGGTGAGTTTTTCCGGACACCAGGAGCTGGATTTTCCCTAATGGAATCACTACTTGCACGTAAAGGTACCACGAGATCATGTAACACAGTTGTCTAAAAATAGGTCTTGGCGGTAGTTCCGTATTTGCGGGTTGACTTCTAATTCACAAATGCTCTCCTTGTTGGTGACATTGTCCCGGCTGGCGCTAGATGGTTGTGTGTTGGTTGTCCTGGGATATCAATCCGGTCCAAGATCATGACTAAATTAACTGACTATACTGGGTCAGAAACACAACATTGTCCGCCTTCCTGTTCCCAAGGGGAATACGGGTACCAAACAGATTGTCATTGGCCCAATCTAACGTGGGTGGTTACGGCCTCAAAGTGTTTTGTGTGAATGCAACTATTTTCTGGCGAAGTGCATAACGGTTCTTAACCCATCCGCACGTGTTATTTCGTTATTCAATGCGGCTATGACCAGGCACTCGAGGGACGCATCTGGTCGACCCTCTCAGAAAGCTTTAAAAAATGGAGAAAGGTCTTCAACTATCCAGGTGAACTCATGTACAAGGTCTTCGGATATGGCTTCGCCATTGACAACCACGAAACTGAAGCTTCTCTGCGTCCGTTGAAGATATTTTTAAATTTCCAGTTTTTATTTACTCGTGGTGATAAAATCAATCAAACGCTTCTGAGGCGTCTTGATGCGGGACGAACTTGGGTCGATGATTACTAGGGACTGGAAAGCATTGGGTCGCATACGCGATGACACCCCAATATCTTTTATATTTTCAATCGTAGGGACTTGCACCGCCACGTGAAGTCTTTGATTACTAAATATTCTGCAGGCAAATATTTTCTATGATTGCATGGAAGTTAATATGCATGTCAGGAATTGCTTGTGTGTCTTACCCCTGGCCGTGATGCGTCTGGGCAAGGTCTGCCTGCCGAGCAATTATTATATACAGTGACTTTATTAATAGATTTACTATGATGGACCATCGACGTTATCTACGCGAAAAATAATTCAAACAACAGCTGCGATATCAAATCTCCAAGCTAACAGCGGTACTCAAAAAAGACAAAGTTGTGTGTGTTGTGGCGGATGCAGTTTGTCGACACGCTGCCTAGACAACTGTTGGTCAGAGTATGACGGGAATCCCGACTGCGGAGACTATCATAGGTACGTCAATCGGGTTCGCAGTAGGGTGATACTTGTCTAGGCTCGTACAAAAGTAACAAGAAAAGAGTGAAGCCAACAAGCTTTATAAAATTTAACAAAATAATTTATTTCCCTAGAAAAACAAGATAAAAATGAGAAAAAGGACTTACGGTTTTTGAATCAAATCCAAAATTTAATCCAAGAATGAAAAAATATATGTCCTATCAATAAAAAGTTCTAAGTGAATCACAGTTCGAATCCCGATGAAATTCCAAGATGGAAGGCGATGACGTCTTTGATAGCCTTCAAAGTGTTGTCGTGTCGACAGTTCCTTGTTGAATCACAAAGAATAATATTCCAGTTTTTGAATTCCGAATAATTTCAATAAATGTCTTTGTCCAAGAATTTTGGTGAGCACTAGTATTTTTCAGGGAAAGAATCAATAATTCAAACAAATAAAAATTCAACTCAAACTGCTCACAAGACACCCTTGAGCTTCAAAGGTTTAAAGCACAACTGGCTATTTCGTATGAAAAAACAGTTATACAGTTAACTTAAGACGCAAAATAGATTCCCGTATGAAGTCACGTGACCACCTTCTAGAACATGTCTAAAGTCACGTACTACAGTATAGCTTTAGCTAAAATCAATGATTTTTACTCTAGAAATGAATAATTAGAAAAAAAGTTGTTTACTTCAGAACCTGACACTGGTTCTGAATCTAGGTCAGCAAAAGATACAATGTTTCAAACTACTGGCTGTTTATCAGGTCAAACAGAACTGAATTGAATTTCTATAAATAAAAAAAATCCAGTAGACAAAATTATCATTACAATAATATGTAATGGAATAAAATAAAAATATAAAAATTCAAAACAAACAAACAAGTAATTAAATTACATATACATAACAAGGAACTATATCGATAGTGACCGGTATCGAGGGCGACACTGATAAATTGTTCGTTGCTGATGCTCACATGAATAATGTCTATTCAGAAATTCTCGCGGCCGCGGTCCTAAAACCCCACAATAAAACTACTTAATATTTTGCATATAGACGGCAGAATGAAATGGTAATATATACATTACTTTCTATCGTGTATTGATAAAATGTTATACAAACAATTCTGAGTGTTTATTATTACCATAAAATCAAGTTTTGTGATTTACACTTCATTATTAAATCTACGTTTTTATTTTCTTTGTGGTGGGTTACATTCTAGAATTTTCACAAAATGCAACTTTCTGATACGTTTGATAAATGTGTCGTTCAAACTTTGCGACGAAAACTAAAAGAAAAATGGATTTGTCAAAACACAATTTCTGTCAGAGTACCGAGGATTTTATCGTATTTTAAAGTCTGACTTATTCTGCATCCATTTAAATCCAAATTGCAAACTAGAACGAATAACGCTTGAAAAATAGCTGAAATTCTGTATTTTTTAAAAACTTTTTTAGATATTTCTTTCATTTTTTGGCCCTGTTTATATTCTAGCAAAGGAATTTTCCTACAACTACACTCATAAACAGATTTAAGTCTCTTAGTGAAAATGTGAAGAAAATCTGACCGGCTATACTATTTAATATTATCACAATTGTTTTAACATATATTTGCTAGCCAAAACATGACGTTCACTCTAAGCGTTAAACGTTCGCACTGCAACCGGTGGTAATATTTCTGAGCTCGATACTCGTTGCATCTGGTACATATTTACTCTTTAAGTAATTTAAATAAAACCTATTCATGCCAACGTAGCATTCCCTCACTCTTCTTTGAATAACATATCACAGCAATCAAATGCCAGGGCTCACATTTCCCTTAGCAATTAAAAATAAAAAGGCGATACACGCTGATCATAACTCAAAGAGACGCTGATCATCACTCCAAGAGACTCTGATCATCACTCAAAGAGACGCTGATCATAACTCAAAGAGACGCTGACCGTAACTCGAAGAGACGCTGATCATAACTCAAAGATATGCTGATCATCACTCCAAGAGACTCTGATCATCATTCAAAGAGACGCTGATCATAACTCAAAGAGACGCTGATCATCACTCAAAGAGACGCTGATCATCGCTCAAAGAGACGTTGATCATAACTCAAAGAGACGCTGATAACTCAAAGAGACGCTGATCATCACTCAAAGAGATGCTGATCATAACTCAAAGAGACGCTGATAATAACTCAAACAGACACTGATCATCATTCAAAGAGACGCTGATAATAACTCAAAGAGACGTGATCATACTTCAAAGAGACTCTGCTCATCATTCAAAGAGACGCTGATCATAACTCAAAGAGACGCTTATCATCACTCCAAGAGACACTGATTATCATTCAAAGAGATGCTGCTCATCGTTCAAAGAGACGCTGATCATAACTCAAAGAGACGCTGGCCATAACTCAAACAGACGCTGTTCATCACTCCAAGTGACTCTGATCATCATTCAAAAAGACGCTGATCATAACACAAAGAGACTCTGATCATCATTCAAGATATACTTTATTAATTACTATTTCTACAGTTGCTTCCAATTTACATGCTATTACCATTCTACAGACAAAGAAAACTCATTTGCTTAGTGTGAAAACAACGATGGCACGCTTTTGAGAAAATATGCCATTTTTCTTAGAATTGGACTATTTCTTAGAATCACTACTTTTCTGAAAGTGAGGAATATTTATATTGTTTATCATGATTGTTAATTATGTCTTGAGGAAGCTGAAGGAGTATTTTGATAACATCTATCCATCCGTTCATCTTTCAATTGTCTGTTCAGATGTTTTGCCGGTGAGGCATATTCATTATTGGACGATTCACACAAAATTTGGTAATATACTTTCTCATGTTGTGATGTAGTACTGGAGGAAAACAAAATATTGGGTTACACACCTTAGAGCTCCTAAAAAATTATCAATATCAAACGCAAACATGTCACAAATTCCTCACAGTAGGGAGGATTAGCTCTTGGGTAACCAAACATACTTGTTTTTGTTCTTGTTTTAAAGCAGCATCCGTTATGTTTCTCAAAATAAAAAGATTTCATAAATGACTGACAGAGTTTATACCGGACTCACAAATATAATTGAAACGACTAATACGCACTGAAGTAGTTCTACGTTTTATAAATTATACACAGATCTTTCTATACAAGGAAAATGTTCAGTCTTGTAATAAATCAGAAAGTTGTAACACTAGAAGAATGTAAGAAACATACTTTTTCCCCATAACATTAACATTTTCGATATCAAAATTAATCATTTTTATATCAAAGTACTAATTTCCTGTGTTCCACAATATTTTCATATGATGGCTCCGTTCCTTTATTATTAAATAAAGAATCTGTGTATAGTACTTCAAAACGTCATGGCAAGAAATTTCTGCTTTTTGATCTTCTACAGAAAACAATTATAAAACAGTTAAGCATCATCTCCTTCTTTCCGTTACCTAAACGAACTTAAGTATTTCATTTGCAAAATTGCAATTATGTCTTTAAATAAAGTGATCTATCGGGAATAATATAATACTAGTTAATTAAATACATGGCACCAATATAAGAATAATAATGAATGTTCTGATATTGAGTATGTATTAATATGCTAAAACTAAGACAAATATTGTAATGTACAATGCAGGATTATGACAACCTAGAGCATCTTTTTTGACACGGTCGATATGTACTTACTGAATTATTCACGAGACTTGACAATGTATTGTCCATGAATTGATTATGTCTCTGATAGCAGTAGATTTCAAATAAAAGTAGGAAAATCGTCTGCTTATAAAGGAAAATGCAAATACCATATTTAATATAAAATATCAATACTTTGCTATGATGTCCTTCTATTAGAGAATTAGAAATAACTTTGTGGCAATATCACTGTGAACAGTGTAACTCTGTGTGTGTGTGTGCGCGCGCGCGCGCGCGCGTGTGTGTGTGTGTGTGTGTGTGAGAGAGAGAGAGAGAGAGAGAGAGAGAGGGAGGGAGAGAGAGTATAAAATGGATGCTTACTTGTAGAAATTGGGTAACATATTTGCTGTATGTAGGTTTTTGCTTAAATAGACATATCTTATCGTAAATTATTTGCAAGTCCATCTCGAGCAGGGACAACACCGATATGCAACTGTACTGTATACTAATAAAGGCGAAATGATAGTAATTGACCACCAGGCATCAATTACGGCAAGGTCACATGCACATAGGGGAAAGGGAGTTGCATTTGGGCCACCACCCACCACCCATTTCACCAATACATGCTTGCCTCCCCCACCCCACATGCTTGCCTCCCCCAGTTCTGCGGGCGCCCGAGTTATGGTAGACACAGCAACTAAATAAATCAGTAATGGACTTTTTTCTTGCATGTTGCCAGGATATTAATCTGATTAAAATCAGATCTCCACTGTCCTACTTCACATAGGAAAGTGAAAATATAATTTTAATCAGGTTGCCAGGAGATGGGATGAAGCGATTAGTAGATGGCGCACACACTTTCCACCCGGATTAACAGGTAAACGAAGACGATGGCATAATGCATAAAGTAAAGGATTCAAAGCCTTGGCCTATGAAGCCATTTCCAAGACTACTATTTGTTGAAATGCAATGGTTAGTATGCACAAGAACATTGGGTATTTATTTGTCCAGTGTCTGATAATAGTGTATATCGATTGTATATTATACCACAGCATTAGTGCGCTGGCTACTTACCCTCAAAGACAATCTGATTTTACGACGAATTCAATTGATAAAATGCAATGATACTTGAATTTCTGTATTCTTGGGGTGGGGGGTGGGGGGTGTTATGTTTCATTATGTGTCGCTACCCGCTACCCAGAATTTTTTCTCTTAATTTTATTGCAAGAGACGTTTAGATCTCTTGGAAGAAATGACTTCTGATGCTTCTGACAATTCATCAACAGCTTTATAAAAATATAATTTTTTTATTATTATTTAAACTATATTTTAGTTCTTCCAGGCAAATGTTGTCACTGCATTTTCATAGATAGGCATTTGAAATGTTCTAGATATTGTTTTCCAGCTTACTTGTTTCTTTGAACATGTCAAGAAATTTGATGATGATCAAGAAACAAAATAACATTCAATAAAATGAGCTGCAGCTGCACATACAGCGCGCCGGACGCCTGCAGACACAAACATTTCACGTACAGCACGCCGGACGCCTGCAGACACAAACATTTCACGTACAGCACGCCGGACGCCTGCAGACACAAACATCTCACGTAACATAACGTTAAATGACAGTGATGTAAAAGTGTCGGACAACGCTAATAAATTGAGCAAAGAGCATACGGTAAAATAGGGGCTGATATCAAGGTCCGATTTGGATCAAAATTTACGGATTTATTTCTCTGTCATGTCCTATGGTTCTGAGGTGGTTTCATCCTTTCAAAGATAATCGCGAATCCGTGGAAGATGATCCGCATTCTGTAATACCGTTGTCTGCGATTAGTGTCTGCTGTGAATAAGTCAATTGATGAAGATGCTCGATACACAGTTGAAGATATTTCTATTATCACATGCATTGACTCGTCAGCTGTTTGTATGAAGGAAAAAAAAACATTTGCAGCTCAGAAACATTTGAACAAGATAGCTCCCGCATTTCTTGATAGCTGATCAAAGATAAACTCTGGTTGAAATAAGATACGTTTAAAGGATATTGTCACAAGTGATGAAATGTGGATTTGCTTTTCTGAACTCGACTCAAGAGACATTAATAAAGTCTGAATCATAGAAAACAAGCAGAAATCTCAAATCGCTCTGCACAGTCGAACTGTCAAGAGAGTTTATACAAATTATTCTTTCAGTGCAAAACGCCCATTGTCCAGGTACCTGTGTCTGACTCTGCAAGTGTCACTGGATACTTTGTCTCCAGAGTTTTGCCAAAAGTTATGAATACTTCCGAACCACCCGTCGGCGCACCGATACCCAAAGTAACCATTTATTCTACAACAGCATAGAGAACTATAAATCCTCAATCTTGACATACTTTCTGAAGGACCACATGTTCCAAACTTTGCCACATCTTCCATACAGCCCTGATTTGGGACTGAATTCGTGATCAAAGATCCGCTGAGGGGCCGGCAATTTGAGCAATCATGCAGTTGGAAGTGCAGTTTTCCGGTATATGAACAACATAGGAAAATGTGAATACAAAAATACATTTAATAATTGGGTAGTCAGATTGAGAAAGTGTGTAGAGGTGCGAGCAAGTATCTGAGAGGATGCACTTCCGCACTGTTCACTCATAAAAAAAACCTTGTTGTACAGCGCAGTAATATTCAGAACGTTTAAAATACCATTCATATGTCGGTTTTCAGCAACTAACCATGACGAGTGTTCAAGTCCCGCAACACTTATTGAACATACCACTCATATATATATATAGAGAAGAGATATATATATATATATATATATATATATATATATATATATATATATATATATATATATATATATGAGGAGCCACGGTGGTTAGCGTGCCAGACCCAGTGGCGTCACTAGGGTTAGTGTCACCCAGTGCGGCAACTCGTGCTGTCACCCCTATGGACTCCCTTCCTGCACAAAAACTCAAAACTTTTATAGACAGTCATGTGCGGTAACTCATGGTGTCACCCCCATGGACCCTCTTCCTGCACAAAAATTCAAACATTTTATAGACAGTCATTTTGGTGTCACCCCCTCTAATGGTGTCACCCGGTGCGGTCCGCACCCCCCTGGTGACGCTACTGGCCGGACCCACGACCGAAAGGGTTTGGGGTCGAATTCTACCATCTGACCAGCCTAGGTCAGCTACTATCTTATGTGTTCTTGCGCAAGAAACTTTCCAGTGTAACACAATCGTTATATAAACACAAAAAGAATTAGTAAGAGGTGGAGGAGATGAACTGAGGATACTAAGAAGGGATCTAAAGTCAATAATATGACTATCATTTGCTTTCCGCACAAAGGTCCTGTTATATTTAATTAATTGCTCGGGATTAGGAAAGAAAGAAACATTTTCAAAACTAAGTGGCTGGAGAAGGAGAAAATAAACCAGGTAATATATTTACGACAGACATTAATGCAATTGTTATGCAGTTTTGAGATTTTGCTTTAGTAAGACTTGCTGCTGCTTAAAAGAGGAGAAAGTGATATAGTATTTATACCACAGTGATCACATGTACATTTTTGGACTCATTTGCATGCCAGATTGGACTTGTTAGTACAATCGCAACTTCCATCCCGCCAGGTTTGCAGAACATAGCATGTATATTCGACTGAAGCAAATCATACATGCCTGATGCATCGCGATTGAAGTTATTGTCAAAAACACCTAGGCACAGACCCTGCAAATTTAATCCCGCTAAGAATCGTGTTATATACGACTTTTTAAAGTTTCTCAATACAAATTAGACTGAGATCACATGGACTAGTATTTGAATTAGTATGCATGCAAGCATAAAACTACACATACAGTAATTTAACATAGGTCTACGGCTGACACCTTCTTAATCAATATAAACGGCATTAATTTAGCACTGCACCACTGTGTGAGTTTGCCCCTTTTGCCAATCGGATATGCTTTCTCATATCGATTTTGGATACATTTATATTCCCGAAATTTATGAACTCCACGCCTTCACGAAGGGATAAAATGTAAATCAACCATGATGAAGTTTTTTTTTCTTCAGAGGTATGTCAGGAGTAATGAAGGTTCTGTTAAGGTTTTTTTTTTTTACGCTAAACATTTACAAGATCGTCCTAACATACATTCGTGTGAATTCTTTTTTTTGTACATGCATTGTGGCCTAAATATTTAAGCAACAAAGAATTGCGTATGCCAAAGCACCATATTTCAAGTAGCTCACAAATATCACTGAAAAGCAAATGATTTTCCGAAACAGCTACGTATAAATATCTGAATGAGTGAGGTGGTTTGGAGTAGCGTTGTTCCCTGCCCGTCTGCATGAAAGTTGAACAAACTTTAGGAATCAATATAACTTGTAATCCGAAACGAAAGGGGGGGGGATACATTTCTAAAAGCGTTGTGAAGGTAGTGTTGAGACTGAGCGGTATTTGAATCCAGTCTGATAATAAAATCAGCATTAATAATAGTCAATCACCAAAAAAAAAAACCAGACGATGTACGAACTTGAGAGGTCATTTGATAGTAATCTCTGAGCCTCCATGAGAGTCAGCAAAACTGGTTATCATAACTACTCAAGCTGAGGAAGTAACGATATACCGCTGATGATTCATTATTTAGCAGACGATACTTGCATATATTCTGTAGATGGGGAAATTACAGTACAGTTTTTGTCTTTATGTTTCGTAATGTATATATGTACATGTCTCAACTTTTCAACACCTTTTTATCCCGCTTGTTGTAAATGTATTGTCTTATATTGAGACTTGGGGCTTCTGTGGATGTCATGTCTGTGACGTAATAGGGCGTGGTGTTTAGCAAACCAAGTATAGTCACTTATAATTGAATTAGTTTCACTGTCTGTTCTAATTGCTTTAGACAACGCACGCATCTTCCACCTTACAAAACATAGTCCATATTTACATGCGATTTTAGAAAAGTTTGCTGCACTAGGCACTGTGTTAGGTATTCACGATGAGAGATATATACTGGACTGTAGTTACTGTGTGTAGGTGTGCGTACGTTTGTGTTTACGTTTATGAGTGTGTGCCAGAAATAAAAATCTGGATTAAGAGCTTGGTATACCAATTAAAACATTAATGAAGGAATACACTGTATAATCATCGAGCTAATAAATATAGTAGATATTGGGTATAAATGCAGGGCAAAACTAAGAAATATTTTTGAGTAAATGTAAAAGATAAATTGCTCCATGTTCGACTGAACATAACTTGTCCTAACTGAAATTAAACACGGTCATTATTACTCTTTCAATGAGAAATATTTAAGTGTTTCACGATTCTTAAGAACACGTTATTTTTAGTATATACATACTCTAACAATTGCCTGCATAGAATAAAACATTCGTATCAAAACATCCGCTTAACAGCATTATTTGAACCCATTAATAACTCCCTTCTTTTCCCCATATCGATTTCTAAATACATGATGCTAAAAATTGTGACCAATTTTTAGCAGTCATAATCCGTGCAGAATTCGAATCGAATTTACAGCATCACTCACTATAATAAACATGACAGCCAACAAGTAATTATATCAGATAGAAATCGCTCCATAGTCCCATACAACATATCGCACAACTTCCGCTTTAACTTACCAGTTACGATGAACGTTAGAAATGTCCGTGCTGTGTATTCGGAAAACCGAAATAAAAGCCTCCTGACCCGAATGTGTACGTATCGATCGATTGGTCCACTAGAGAGTCGATACTTGATGGCTACGTACAACTCTATAACGTCTTGCCGTCCTCGGACTTCATCTCTACTGGTGTTGGCCTATACTGCAACAGCTAAGTGGTATTAACAGCGAGCAGTAAATATTTCCTCATCGTAGTTATTATATATAACAAAGTCGTACAGTTTATGGTTTAGCGGGATTGATCGCATTTATTAGAAACTGCAGCTGTCGAAGCTTATGATAATCGCTAACACAAACGTTGAACGAATTCTTACAGGAAATAAAGGGAATAATTTAGATAGAAATCGTGAAGAAAACAGCAAAGGAGCTTTGTCTAAGGAAACTGCTACTAAATCTGGATACAAAAACTTAACATTTTATTTTGGACAAACAACAGAATGGATTCAGATCGAACTGAATCATATTCCAATTAGCACAGCAGAACAATGCACTGTAATGAATTCTATCTCACAGGAGTACATGGATTACATTGTTGCAATTATTAATAAGTATAATAGCTAATCAACTGCCTCTAGAACAGGCAATTTATTTTAATTTATTTTAGTTTTCAACAATTCACCAGAAACTGGTGATGCCCAAAAGATGAAGATTTTTTTTTTAAATAATCGCCCTAAACATGTAGTTGTAAAGTTAAGTTTTTACTTATCTATAAGAAGAAACACCTGTGCATATGAGCTCATGTACATTTATTGGGGTTGTGTCAAAATTGTTTTCAAATGTTTTCAACTGTCATTTGCTGGTGAAGTTTTAGAAACTAACTAAAAATAGTTTCCTTGTGTGGAAGCTGATTAAATATGTTTACCTATTTGTAATTATAATACTGTAATCTAGGCACCCCATCAGTTAATATTAAATACAGTGCAGAGATTCTGCTTTGCCTATTGGAATTCTATTGGCCATAATACTTGGCGTAAAACAAAAATTCCATTTCAAAATACATATTGTAATAATGTCCCCACCATACTGTATGTAAGGACCATCTAGCGTCCAGACTTGTGTAACGAATTTTATTTCCACTCTATAATATTTTACGAACTCCAGGAATTGTAAACGAGAATTCGATAAGGAGCTTCATATAAAAAGACCCGTGTAAAGTTCTAATTTCAGCTTTTTACCATCAACGTTTGACTACGATCTGTTCCCTGTTCAGAAGGATTTTTCCCTTGCATCATGAAATTGTTTCAGGTCAATCAATATTTAATAATGATATTGCTTGCAACAAGATTTGGAATGAAGTTTAATTTCAAGAAGATCTAGGGCAAGTTAGGTTTTCATTTATCTCGTCATAGTTTAGCTAAATAAGGATCTTTTGACGGTTCTTTAAGTATCCCATATTCGCGGAAGCCCCACCCCCTGGGGGTGGGGGGGAGGGGCCAGTGGTCTAAGGTGTTCGCTTTTTCCGATCACCGCCATCTCACTTCTGTCCGCTTGGGTTCGAGTCTCGGGCTCGGCCAATGTGGGTATGTGAGAAAGCTTGTCAGTAGCTTCACGTGGGTCGGTGGTTTTTACTAGGATTTTCCTGGGCTCTTCCGCCACCAAATACACTGCCCACCAAGTATAGCCTAGCCTATGCTGAAAAATGTGTTAAACCCAAAACAACAACAACAACCATCATATTCGCAGAGACTCCAGAACACTCAAGAAATACTCGCAGTTTTCGTGTTTATAACTTATAAAGTACATTCACGATGAACTCATATTATTCTGCGTGTTAGTAGAACACACAATCCTTCGAGGCCCCTTCAAACGAAAAGGAAAATCCTTCTAGATGCAGTGTGGTAACCTTATTTACTATACAGTATCTCAGATTCTTCCTATAATGAAAAACAATCACTTTTATATTTCAAAGGATATCAAATCCAAATCACAGATACTAGTCCCAACGGACCAAAAGACGGACTTGGCGAAAGTATTTAGACGAGACACACTAATCGTACTCAACTTTATCTTTGGAAATAATTTTCTGTTTGAATATAAATTGTCTAAAATAAACCATCGCCATTATTCAATAAATTTGCATTATTTGTTTCCCAGGAAAAGGAAGCAAGAAAACATTTTCTTCATAAATCACAGCTATTACGAATGGAACACGAAATATATACATTATATCAATAACAGATTATGTGTTGTATTAATAATAAATGTTGTGTCAAATGTAACCGCAAACTAATTCCGTTACTAATGTGCATATCTGAAACTTACTATTGTTTCAAATATTTAATTTATTGCTCTTCTCAGTGCGACAAAATTTTTCTACATTGAAACTTATGTAACAGAACACCCATGGGAGACCCCCAAAAAGTTGTCGCCGAAGACAGGTCACTGAAGATGAAAACAAATAAAATCGAATAGTGCCAAAGACCACCTGTCTTGAAGTGACTACGACATTTTTTATTCAATATTTTATATTTTACGTCATCATATCTTCTATGTCAATATTCTATTGTCTATTCTGTTACTAATAAGTTGATAGGTGGTTTTCCGCTCATACGAAATATCAGAAAAGAAAACTACAGTTGATAAGTTCAAACCTTCAATTCATCTTTACAAGTCTAAAATACAAAACGAACCAAACTGGTGGGGGTTGGTGGGATATAATGACATTTTCTATTCTGTTTAGAAGACTGGTTCTGTTCCAGTTTTTGCGTTAGCGTGACAGGTGTATTTGTTCGTGAAAAATACCCTCTATAAAATGATAAATTATCACACGACTACTGTCTTATTTACGAGAACATATTCTTAATTTTGATGTGTCACATAGCTGGTACATTTCACATATAATAAGTGTAGTTTAATATTTTTTTATATGTCAACATTCTGACGTATCACTTTATGAACGTATCATTACGAAATTTTTGCGCTGTATTTTCTTTATTGATTGGCTGCGACCGTGGGAATTTTTTTTGTACTATTACAATTAACAATTTGTCGGCCATCTTTCGAAATAAATTGCCTAAGAGGCATTGGGGAAAAAAGTTTAGGTCTGTCGGAATATAGCAAATTTACCCCACAGGGGCTCGTTACAAATAAAATTAAGGGTGTCGGTCAATGTAGGGTAGCCAAAACCTGTTACTATTTCTAGCAACCCACCCCTATGAACAGTTTGGTTTAAATATTAGCAAACGGAAGTAAATAATTTGGAATGCTACTTTTTGCAGTTATCAGTTGTGCATCCATGGTGGTGGAACAGATACACTTTAGGTAAAAACATTTACACATTCGCATTGAGATCGATGTATACAGCGCATCTAACCTAACCCGAATGATTTATTTGACATCACAGGAATTTCCATTGGAAATACAGTGTTGAATAAAGATACTGTATGTGCCAAAATGTTTTATTGACTTGCAAGAACAAGCTATTCTCTGAATTATAATATAAAAACTATCTACTTTTGAATGTTCTTAGTTATAGAACTGAGCATTGCTAATTCAACTAGCGCCTGGGACAATTTTTTTTTAGCGCGCACCAATTCAAAGGTGCGGTGTCTGGTCTAAAAATAAATGAAATTATTTCTTCTTCTCTCTAAACTATAGTAGTAGATGTATATGAGGTTTTTATGCCAAAGAGGGTTTTAGGCCAGAAACCCTTACCCCCCACCCCTCAAAAATAAATATATTCTAACATTTTTTTCACCACCTCAGGGACGCCCTCTCCCTCAAAAAAAAACACCCTCCTCCAAATTTTTATCTCAGAAAATGATGAAATTTTGAAACCCAAAGGGGATTCTAGACCAGAACCATCACCCCCTAAATTTTGGAGAGATGAGGTTGGTCAGATGACCCAATGACATTTATTGACAATATAGTTGATAATGATATTTCTAAAGCTGTACAAAATTAAACATCTACTACTGTTGTAACCCATATTTTATGATAATCTTTTTCACATCTGCTGACTCTCATTGGCAGAATATCTGTTAACATACTGTCAATAATACGAAACTCACGTATTAAATCGTCCATATCATATTTTACACCTCGCAAATAAGATCGTATTTGATCAAGTAATTTTTTGTAAGTTATACTTGCCGTTTTACAAGAATTTTTTTTTGTTTCAATTTTAAGTTCAATTTTTTTACAAGTGTTAAAAGAGACACCGACACCAGATATTATTAATAAAAACGGATTTAATAATGCTCCACTTGAGATTATACCAGAGCTAGTCATTAACAATGACAAATATGATATTACTCGAAGTATTCTAAAGTAGTATTTATAACATTCTTTTACACACCAGAGGTTTTTGTGATAAAATTTATAATATTGTACTAATAATTCAACATCTTGTTTTGGAATTTCTTCTGATATGTGATTGAAATCGATGATATGTTTTTTCATTATACAGTTTTTTTACACAGAAACAAAAGTTCTTGCACCAGCAATTGAATCAAGAAACTCACGAAATTTATTATTATTAGGATCAGCTATAAAAATTCTGTATTTGTCATAAACATCTGATGAAGTATCCTTATATCGTTCATCTGTTAGTACATATTGTTTCTTTAACCAAGCGTATGAATCAAAACTATTTCCTACTTCACTCTCGTACAAATCTGTTTTATTCACCAAATTACTGTAATCGATTTCTGTTTCATCAATATACCCTAATACTAAGCTCAACTGATCTAACGTGAAATTTTTGAGAACAAGATGTTGTCTGATAATTGTATATGCGACTACGAAATTTGCTAACATCAATTTTTTAAGCTTATCTAGTTCAATTGTAAGAAGACCAACAGCAGAAGCTACTTTTAACATTAATTTTTCATATGGTTTTGTGAGTATTGTTTTAATTTCGTTGTAATAATTTCGTAGTGACAATTATCTAGAGTACTGTAATGATGGGAATGGAATATCGTCTTCTTTACTTACATCATAATAAGAATCAAACTTTATTTCCAACTTTGTTTGATCGACT
Source organism: Megalonaias nervosa (assembly GCA_016617855.1). Classification (NCBI taxonomy): domain Eukaryota; kingdom Metazoa; phylum Mollusca; class Bivalvia; order Unionida; family Unionidae; genus Megalonaias; species Megalonaias nervosa. Next base: position 25,412 of record JAECUM010019774.1, read on the forward strand.
ACTTCAAAAAACGTTTCTCGCTCATCATCACTAAAATTACTAATTTGATCGTCTAAAGTTCTGATTATCTTTAGAGACTTGTTAACAATAATCGGGTCAAATTCTGGGTCTTTTTTATGTATCATTGGCAAAATTCCGTTTGCGTACACTTTAATAATTAACTCTGCGTCTGACGTCATAGTAACGATTTTAACCAAGGTTTCTTTGTCATTGTAGTACATACCGAGATGTTTAAAAATATGTCGTTTTGAAAAACTATCATATACATTTTTGTTTGTTTTTATTTTTATTTTCTTAGTTTCCGCTAGTTTGTCAAGACGAGTATGATTTTCGTTTATTCGTCTTTCTTCCAATGTTCTTCCACTATAAACTCGTGCTTTTATTAAGTCTGATTTTATTATTAAATCTGTGTTATACCAATCAAGCTCGAGTAATATTTTTTAAATATAATTTCAGCTTGTTTTTGTTCTTCTAGACTATCATCAGGATGACAGTATCTGCTTATAATGTCAAAGTTTTCTATTGCTTTTTTCAGTTGTGGTCCTCGCATATGCATAACGCGAATAAAATTAGCAGAATTTTCTGGCAATGTTGGATTGCCTAATGATTCGATGCCAAGTTTTTTCAAACTTTGTAACATTTTTGCTATGTCATTAACGGTTTCAACATCTTTGTTGGGGTTAAGAATATTATCATAAAATTCTTTCGCAATGATTATAATTGGTGGTTCTGACATTATTTTAAAACACTAGATTAAATTTGATCATCGAGTGTATATATTTGAAATGCTGTCAGTCCTGGAAACGGACGTTCAGCAGTAAAAACATTAAAACGGAAATATAAATACTTGTTGACAGTATTTTCTGTTGGGATTGTAAAATATTGTGTTGTTGAAATGTAAGTGTCTGTTGTGCTATACAATGTTGTCCAGTCGATATCATCATTTGATCCTTCCAATTTTCAATCATAAATTCGACCAACATTAGAGTTTAATCGGCCTCGCAAATGAAATTGCCAAATAACAACTGCAGTAGGACATTTAATTTTGATCCAAAAATTTTCAACTTCTCCATTAGTCGTCCACTCGTGTCTATCAGAGAAAGCGTAATGAGGATAATTTTCAGGATAATATGCTGATGCGCTTACCTCAAACCCAACTCGATTGTCAGTTGCCTTAAACAATATTGGAATATACCCAACATTATTTTTGGTTCGTTTTACACTACTAGACAGACTGTCAACATACGCTTTATTTGTCAGATCATTAGGGCTAACTGGAACGTAAGTCGTCATTATCTTGTTGGCTTTCATATTTATGTTACCTGACATCGGTCCACCGGATTTCTTAAAATATGGGATAAGTTCATCTTTTAACTGAGCATAACTAATAGCATCGGTTTCATTAGCTGGTGGTGAGGTTATTGGTAATCCAGTTATTTTTGAGTTATTGCTCATTATCAGGTTACCTCCCACTGTGTCGCCGGCTTTGTTAAGTTTATTATCGTCAACAGATTTTAGTTGTGCATAACTTACAGCTTGTGTTTGATTTAAGTTTTCTGGCGGATATGCAGTCTCTAAATTTATAAAAAAATTTCCTGACATGTTGATATTACCTATAATCGTTCCACCGATTTTATCAAGTTTGTTATTATCCACATACCTCAACTGTGAATAACTTACCGCTTGTGTATAATTTAAGTTTGCTGGTGGATACCTGGTCTCCAAATTTATTATTTTTTTTTCTGACATGTCTAAGTTGCCGCTTAAAATTCTTCCGGCCTTGTCTAACTTGTTGTCGTTGACTAATTTAAGTTGTGAATAACTAACAGCTTGTGTATTAACCACATTTATTGGCGGATAATCTGTTTCTAAACCTAGTACTCGTTGATTTGACATAGACAGGTTTCCTGTCATTGTGTCGCCGGATTTTGTCAGGTAACCTGATAAATCAACCTTACCGTTTGTTATTGTTGTACTTACAGCTGATGAATCTCCTATTAATGTTCCAAATTTTGTATAATAGCTCATTATTTATTTATTGTCTGACAATTTTTTTAATATAACATAAAATTGTATAACAATAATGGTAAAATCGTCGATATTAAACTTTGATACAGAGCGGTTGGTGAAACATAAACATGAAAACGAATTTCCAGATTGTCATTATCTTATTGTTGGAAAAACAAACTTGCTTATGAATTTACTTCTCGGAGATAATTTTAACTACGATCGCGTTTATATTTACACAATTAATCCACAACAGGATAAGTACGAGCTACTTGACAATTATAATGACAAACTTCGTGATGATCTTGAGGCTGGTGAAGATTTTTTAATTATCAAACAACCAGAGAACTTGTTCCAGTTAATCAACTTGATTCGTCCGAACACAAGATAGTTGTTTTTGATGATATTCCGCTAAACAACGAGGAAATGAATAAAATAAGATCATATTTTTCATTATCACGTAATAAAAAAATGTAATTCTATTTATCTCGCCCAATGTTTTTATAATGTTGACAGATTTATTGGGCGAAATACTGGTTGTTTTATATTATTTCCAGGACTTGACAATGTTGACGTTAGAAATATCGCGAACGAACAATGTGGTGATGTAACAAAAGATAAATTTATTGAATTATATCATAAAGCGACGGCAAATAAATATGACTTTTTTTTATTTGATAAATTAACAAATGATACGAGTAAAATGTTTCGCTGTTGTATTGAAAAATATATACAGTAAGTTTTTGTTAGTTTTATAAAATTTAATATATAATAAAATGGAAAGACAAGCAAAGTACAGAAAACATATAGAAAATCTAAAAAAAAACTTGTTAAATCTAAAGCTGAACTTAGGCAGATGATCTAACAAGCACGACGTGGCCAAGTGGCTGCAGCAGAAACAACAGCCGCCGCTCTCAAACCAGTTACTGAAACTTTACTTGGAAAACAACCTGAAACTAAACCATTATCAGAAGAAGAAGTAAAATAATACAAGAAAAAGGTTTACTAGGATTAATCAAAGAACAACAAGAAGCGGCTGCTGGAAGAATTATTGAAAGATCTGAAGAAGAAAAAGAAGATTAGCCGAGGAACTTGCAGCAAATATAGCTAATCCTGTTGCAAGACAAGCTGAAATAGATCGGCTGATAAATAATCCACTAGAACTTCAACAAAGATTAGCAGAAGCAGCAGTAGTTAGACCAATTGAAAGAAGGTTAGAAGAAGAAGAACTTAGAAGAGAGAGAGAAAATATAGAAGAAAAAAGAAGATTTGAATATGATTACGAAAATATAAATAGCAGGATAAGAGATGATGAATATAAAGATTTTAATAAAAAATATAGTGAATGTAGTGGTGTGAGAATACATAATGTTGGAAAAGATGATTTTAAAGCCGGAGAAAAAATTGCAAAATTAAAAGAAATAAAAAAAGAGGGTGATGAGCATTTCAGCAAAGTAATTTTAGAAAATAGAAATTACTATAAGAGCATTAAATTATATCGACATGGAATTATTGCTGATCTTTATATTAAGGCTATTAATAATATAAGAAATAAACAATACTATAGTGATAGTCACCTTAATAGCTTAATTACTGAAGCAAAATTATTGGATGAAAGACCAGAAGAATCAGCATATACACTACAAGCTCCTATAATGACTGAAGAAGATTTACAAATATCAAAACAAGAATATAAAAGATATCGTGATGAATATAAAGACAAGGCAAAAGAAGAAATAACATCAAAAGAATATTTTAATTTTATGAAAAAATATAATATTTCTGACGTAGATAATATTTATAATTGGGAAAAAGATAAATACGAAGATCTCATTAAAAAATTAAAAGATATAGCAGAAGATGCTGGAGCTTATAAAGAAATTAGTACAGCTGAAATAAAAGATGTTGAAGAACTTTTTGAAAAAGCTAGAAATAATACTATTGCTACTGTTTTTAAAACAACTGCAAAAAATTTAGAGATAAAAAATATTTTGATAAAGGCTACAATTTTACAAGTTTATTTAAATATTATGATAATGATCGCTTAAAAAACTTTAGAAGAAGAAAGAAATAAAACAGGAAAAGGAGTAAGAATATTTTCATCAGTTACTGAAATGATTGGCAGATTAATGCTATTGATATCATCAAAAGAAGCTGGAAATGTTGGTGCTGAAATTGACAATGAAATTATTGACATAATTGATAATTTGAGATAGGAAAATTTATTAACATCTGACGAATACGAAACTTTACATCGCGACTTAATCGCGGCGATTTCATTTTATAGAAATATAATAATAAATGTCAGCAACATTATTACTAGACTCTAGCCAATCTGATAAAGATAGTGCAAATTTTTCAGCAAAGTATATTCCGCCAATAGAACTAGATCGTGAAAAACAATATGAAATTGGACTAATTTCCTGCACTTGTTGGCATTCTATGGCTAATGTAAAAACTGGAGTAAACGATGATTTTACATTTACTATTCCTATACGTACTTCACCATTTTTAAAGTGGAAAACATTTAAAATTCCACAAGAGCTTATAATATTACTGATTTAAATAAAATAATAAAAGAACTTATAACAAAAAATGAAGATGTAGCTGATAATTTTAGCTGACACTAAATTATAATACGTTACGCGCTAGAATGACATTAAAAGATATAACAGTTAGTCTTTCCTCGCCAACAAGTATCGCACCACTGATAGGAGTTATCCATCAAAATTATGTTTCTCTTAATCGTGATAATCCCATAAAGTATGACGGTGTAAATCCAGTAAATATAACTGACGTAAACGCAATATTAATAAATTGCTCTATTGCATCTGGATCTTATTCAGCTAAAGGTAGTAAAGGACAAACAATATACAGTTTTTCACCAGACGTTCCACCAGGTTCTCTTATGCAAATTAGTCCACGTCAAGTTATTTATTATCCGTTAAACGTTGAAAATCAAATAACAGAAGTAAATATGCAATTGACAGATCAGTCTGGACGGCAACTGGATTTTAACAATGAAATTGTTACTTATTATTTACACTTACGCGAATAATAGTAAACATATTTTCTAAAAGATTTCGTAATAAAATTATACAACCTCAGATACAATGAAACAGAAAAAAGTTTATCGAAGAAAAATAGTAGGAGGATTTTTGGGAAATATATTTGCTAAAATTATAGAAAATACTCCTGGAATAGCTCATAAAGTTGCACCAATTGCACTTGACGTATCAAAAGCTTTTGCAACTGGAGCTGCGTCTGCTGCCGGAACTGCTGTGGATCAAAAAATAGCTGATAAAATAAAAGGCGGTGTACCAACAATCAAACAAGCTATTTCAGAAATCGCGCCAACAAAAGAAACTCAACGCGCAATGATAACAACAACAAAAAAACTTTTATCACCGAAAGGAGAACAAATTATTCAAAAATTAATATCTAATGCAACAACGCCAATCACTACATGATTGGCAATAATTTTGTATAACCTAATAAATAAAAAAATGTCTGTTAAAAATTATCTCGATTTAGCAGAAATTTATGACGAAGACGACACGGTAACAGAATTTAAATATATTGAATATCTCGATGAAAATTCTAACGAACCTAATAAGTCTGGCATTAGAACATTTAATACTAGAGACGATGACGTATTTCTACTTCCTCATAAAACAATGTTGGAAGTTCGTGGTCAGATTATGACAGTAGCTGTTCCACCTGTCGCAATTGCAGCTAATGTAGAAGTAGCTCTTATAAATGATGGTTGGTGTTTATTTAAAAGTGCTCGATATCAGCTGGCCAATCAAACTGTCGAAGATGTTTCAAGTCACTTACAAGTTGCAAGTACAATATTAAATACTATTTCGTTTTCCGATGATTACTCCAAATCAACTGCAACTAATATGATGTGGTTTAAAGATACTGGAATTGGTACAGCAGGATCTATAGAATTTATTTTAAGAGGTGTTTTAATTCACGGAGCTGATGCTGCTGCAGATTTACCAATTGTAAGAGGTTTTCTTATTGCTAATGCAGCCGCACTAGGCATAGTCGCACCAGCCGCAAACGCTGTTGTAGACGCTACAAGAGTCTCACTTACTGCATCTTGTAATAATCTGGGTATAGCACCACCAGGTGCAGCTGATGACGGTGTTGCAATGTTAGATTTAGTTATTAACACAACTGGATTTCGACATAGACTTTACAATGAAGGTCATGCTAAGAGAAATGCACTTGCAGCAGTATCACGTCAAATTACAATGATGTTACCGTTAAGCACAGTATTTGGATTTTGCCGCGATTATAATAAAGTATTTCGTGGAGTTAAACATACACTTATTTTAGATCGATCAGAACAAAATGATTGTTTATTTCGATCTGGTGGAGTTGATGTACAATTTATCATAAACAAACTTGCGCTGTGGATGCCACGAATAACACCGACAGTTTCAAAATCGCTCGAATTAGATGATATTCTTAAAAACCGCACAAAAAAGATTCATTTTCAGCAACATAAAATATATCAAACAGCAGTTCCAAATACCACCGACTACACATGGCAAGTCACAACAACATCAACTGAAAAAACCCCACGGCAAATATTTGTTGTATTTCAACAGCAAGCGCGACGTGGTAACCAACAACAAAATAATGCGATATTTGATAATGCTGATGTTAGACGAATATATGCTAGAATAAATTCAAAGCAATATCCAGAGCGGGCGATAGAATGTAATTTTGAAGATAACGCTAATAAAAATATTACTCGACCTTACATGTACCTGCTCGACACATTGCAAAAATATCAAGATGTTGGAGACGGATCTCAGATATCAGTAGAGGAATTTCGTACACTTCATCCGATATTTTATTTTCATGTTAGTAAACAAAATGAAAGAGATGTAATTTCAACTGCTGATATTGAAATTACTTGGACATTAGGAGCAGTTCCAGTGGCGCAGTTGTACGTGTACGCGTTAGTGATCCGCGACAGAACTATAACGATTGACTTTATCGAAGGTAAAATGTCGGTACAAGTTTAATCTGTAACTTTAATATAAGATGACAAAATATATTGTAAAAGAAATATATTTGACAGATGGTCAAGTTAAAAAATTAGCAGCTGCTGTTGCAAAGAAAAGGCAAGTATCATTAAAGGTCAACCCTAACGCAGGTGTTTTAGGTACTTTAACAAAATTAATGTTAACCAAAAAACAAGTAAATGAATACGATCGCAAAAAAACTTTTGTTTTAAATTTAAGTGCTGCACAAATAACTGCAATGTCAAAATAAGGTGGTTTCTTCGGTCCGGCACTATCTGTAATAGCCAGAACGTTAATACCTAAAATTTTGCCAGTACTTGGTACATTAGGATCAGCAGCAGCGTCTGGAGCAGTATCTGGCGCAACGAAAAAAGCAGTTGAGGGTCAAGGAATAAAGAAAATTTTTGCCTAAAGATAAATATAATGCCTAGACGAAAAACAGCAAAAAGAAAGACAACGACGAAAAAAAGACACGACCGAGGAGAAAAGGTGGATTTATTCTAATAGCTCCATTACTAGCAGGATTGGCGGGAAGTCTATTACCAGATCTGTTAGGACGAGGACGAGGACTAATGTTGCCAGGAACAAAAAGACGAAGTCGACCGCGTTAAGTAATTTTGATATACTTGATAAACTAAAATAAGTAAAAAATTTCCATGGAGTTTATTCTAAAGATGAACTTATGACGATTCCATCGCCAGAGACGCTAGCGTCTCCAGGTTCATGTGTTATAAATATACAAGATTTCAATGACGGATCTGGCACACATTGGGTAGCTGTTTTTGATAACAATTATTTTGACTCGTTCGGAATTCCACCAAGTGACGCATAAAAAAAATATATGAGTAAAAATAATAATAAATTATTCGTCTAATCAAATTCAACCAGTTGGAACTTCTGCTTCTGGATACTATTGCGTAATGTTTATTAAACAGATGACCAAAAATCCAGATTTTTTAAAGTTTATTTTGCAATTTGACAAACAACCTTCTCACGCTAATGATGAGATTGCATTGAACTTTTGCAGAGCTTGAAAAGCTCCGAGTTCAAATTTTATCTAAACTCACTGATAGATAATGTCAACATATTGTCTTAAGTGTAAAACTAAAACAGAAAATAAAGATGAAAAAACAGAAGAAAACAAAAGATAATATAATAATGCTGAAAAGTATTTGTGCAATCTGTGGAAAAAGAAAAAGTATGTTTTTGCCAACAACAAAGTTGCCCGGAGCGGGCTGCACTGACAGGGAGATTATTTTAGAAGATGATTAATAAATAATGACATGCGAGTGCGATTGTGATAGAGATTTATGTCTTCAGCAAAATAAAATTGTTACATATTGTCAGAAATGCAACAACAGAGAAATAATTGGAACAGGTATAGATATACATAAATTTATTGGAAAATTACCGAAACCAAAAGGCGGTTGGACATTGCCAGGCCATAAATATACTGGACCTTATAATCCTCTTGATAAACAACTTGATGAAAACGATAATCTGCTGCCAGGACAAGAGCCTTACAATCACGTTGACGCAATAGCAATGCGCCATGATATATGCTACAGAGACATTGAACGTCCAGACAACGAACAAAATAAACACAGCTGCGATAAAGTAACGTTAGACGAACTTCGTGATATGAAACCTGTAAATATGCGAGAACGTGTTGACCGAAGGCTGGTTTAGGGTTTTATTGGGGCAAAATATAAATTAGGTCTCGGAAAAAAAGAATTATATGATGATCTTGCCTTAGAGAAGCTAGCGTCTCAGCTACACAAACCTAAAAAAAAAAAGTTTCCGCGACGTAAAGTTGTCGCAAATGCCGTTGATGATATCTGGGCGATAGATTTAGTTGATGTCTCAAATCTTGCTCAGTTCAACGTTGGCGCTGATGGCGCTCCAAAGAGATATATTTTTAATGTTGTACATGTTTTTATCAAATACGCGTTTAGTATACCCGTTTCGGATAAATCAGGGACATCGATGACTGATGCATTAAAACAAATTATTGTTAACACAGAAAGAAAACCAAATAGAATCTCGACTGATCATGGAGCAGAATTTTTTAATAAAAAATTTGAACAGTTTTTAGAGCAAAATAACATTAAAAAATATGTCACAGGAAATGAGGGAAAAAGCGTCATCGTTGAAAGATTTAATCGCATGCTCAACGAAAAAATCCACAAGTATTTGACAGCTAAAAATACGAGGAAATATATTGACAATTTACAAAAAATTGTTGACGAGTATATTAACACGAAACACAGATCCCTAAAAGTGTCGCCAAACGAAGCGATTGCAAATCCGATATTAGCAAACGAAAATATGTACCGCAAGCATAAATTTAAAGTTGATGATAAAGTTAGAATTTCTCTGACGAAAAAAACATTTGAGAAAGGATATACTCATAATTGGAGAGAAGAAGTATTTGTTGTTGATAAAGTACTTTTAACAATACCAGTTACATACTCGTTGAAAGATTTATTAGGTGAACCTATAACTGGCAGTTTTTACGAGCAAGAACTTCAGAAAACAGAACAAGATATATTTGTTATTGAAAAAGTTATTAAAAAGCGCGGCAACAAAAGTTTAGTCAAATGGCGTGGATATGACGATACATTTAATAGCTTGGTACCAACTAAGTCGATCGAATAATATTATTATAAATTTCTTCGTATTTTATTAGTACGGATTTACATTTTACTGGTTTACATAAAGAAATTAAATGTAATTTTCTTGCATCATCAACTGGCATTAAATTAAATATTTTAACAAAAATAAAATCGTATTTTATATTTCTTTGTTGTCCAGTTATTTTTACGTTTAAAAAAGGTTTTATAAGTTGCCAAAATATTTGATGTTCTGTGATAGTAAAATTAAATTTTATTATTTTTTTAGCAGTATGGTACTTAACATCATATCGCCCAGTTGTTGGTCTGCTTAAATTTTTTTTACTAACAACATCATCTTCTTCTTAATCATAGTTATGCAAAATATCTTTTTCAGTATAACCAGCAAATCTGTCATTAGTAATATTTTCTAATCTAAAATCTGAAACTGAAACAAAATCTCCCGAATATAGTTCAGCCAGTTTCTCAATTAAGTTCGTTATTATAATATATCTTTTGTCTAATTAATAAATAATAAGATGTTCGGAGAAATAAAATATCATCAAAGAGTTAATATACTAAATCACAAAGAATTAGCTGAGGCAATCCGAAATTGTTTGTTGGGAAACAGTTTTTATTTTGTTGATGTCATTATAACATTAGGCGAATCTGACAGATTTTTATTAACAGTAGCAGACAAAATAAAACTTGATACAAATAAAATGATAACATTACGATTTAATCGCGACGATGTCATGGAATTTAGTCATAATTGTCTTACTCGAAATGATCTAAAAAATATCATTAGTTATCGTATTTAAAACTAAATCTCTCAAATGTCAACATTGACGTTGCTGATTTAGTTACATTATCAGCTACTCCTTTTACTGCAAGTGAATTAATTTTATGATATTTTGCAGCAGCTGTTATTGATCTCAATTTTATTTTTTCTCCAGTTTCTAAATTTATTGAAACAACTGATCTTTTCGGATTAGAACCGTCAGAACCGGCTCCACGTCTTGTGTTTTGTTTTGGCGTAACCAAATCTAAATTTTCCAAACGATTATTTGTTTTAATACCATTTTTATGATCAATAACTAAACTATTAGGTATTAATCCGTTAAAAGTTTCAAACACAAACCTGTGTGCTCTATAAACAACAAAATCAGTTTTAGTTGCACGTACATTAACATTAAGATATCCGTTATTTTGTAAACTTCCAACAACTTTTTTTTTGTTTTTTTATGTCGAATAATTCCTCGATCATTTGCCTCATATAGATCAAATACTGGGTGAAGCTGAAATTCATTTTGTAATGCTAAATTTTCAATATTATCATCAGCAACTGCGCTATTTACTTGATAAACTCGCTGTCCTTCTGGAATATCATCGCAAAACAAAATATAAATAAAATCTTTTCTAAACATTTCAATTCTTTCTGTATCATCGCCTTTTACTGAAATTAATACACCAGCTGGTGTTGATATGCCAACAGACTTTTTAGATTCTATATTAATAACAGAACCTAACATATTTGCTGCATATAAATTGTATTTATGGTGAACATGATAAAATTCTTGCTCTTCTGCCGTCAATCTCATTTATCTCAAAATTTCTGTCATTATACTGTAAGGATTTCATATCTCTAATTAAAAAAAATTCAATTAAATATAAAATATTACTATATATATAATGTTAAAATTGCGAGATATTGCTAAAAAGAACATTATCAAATCTGAAAAAATTGCTACAGCATTTTCAGGTTATGATAATAGTTACAAGCTTGATGATCAAAATATGTTAGCAAATTTTAATTCCACAAGTTTATTTCATCTTTTACAACCTGTTCTATCAAAAGAACTTGTGGCTCATAAAAGTATCAAACTTAGAGTCCAATATCATACGATTGTATCAAAATTACATGCAGTTGAGGATGTACTTGATGTAATTTTTGAAACAAAAAGTTTTGACAGCGAAATTTCAGAACCATATCTAACAGCTAAATCAAGAAAAATATTAACTGGAACAAACATTGCCATGGTCGACAATGAAATACATCAAGAAATAAACAAAAAATTAGAAGAATTTACTGTATCAGGATCGGGTTGGAAATTTGAAATGATAAAAGAAGTTTTATTTCACACAGCAGAATATAACGTGCTTCGCGGTAGTTTGTACGTCGATCTCCCTCAAAAAATTAAAAACAAAAAATGCTGCATAAATATCAAAAACAATGATGACAAATGTTTTCAATGGTCAGTTTTATCTGCAAAACATTCTCAGTGTGATCACCCCGGCAGAATTGAAAAATATTTGCCATACAAAGACGAACTAAATTTTTTAGGAATAACTTTTCCAGTAGCAGAA